>MU614766.1:0-30029 GCA_025201725.1 Chytriomyces sp. MP71
AGAACTGACCCTTGCTTCAGGCCCGAGCAGTCTCCAAACTTCTTGAGTGTCCTTCTTCTCGCGATTGCTTGGTTGACCTGCGACTTGACAGTCTTCGTTCTGATTTTGGTGGTGACCTGTCGTTCGCAGTTGATGTCAAGGCTTTTCCAGGGGAACACATCTCGATGACCCACACCTTCACTTTCTTTCCGTCGTCATTTATGATGATTTTGATAACGGTCTTGGTCCCGTCCTCGTTCTCGATGGTCTTCGGGTACACGTCCTCTGTGAGCGATTAACGTCAGCTCGGCGCCCATCCCAGTCAGAAGCCATACCATCATCGACATCATCGCCCCATTGTCTATGAAGCGGTGGGTTAGCTACCTGATGGGGCATACGGCGTCGGCGGGGCAGGGAACTCACACGTTGTTGTTGGTCGCCATTTTGGATTTTGTTTGGTCACGATGAAGAAAAACAGAG
Source organism: Chytriomyces sp. MP71 (assembly GCA_025201725.1). Lineage (NCBI taxonomy): Eukaryota > Fungi > Chytridiomycota > Chytridiomycetes > Chytridiales > Chytriomycetaceae > Chytriomyces > Chytriomyces sp. MP71. Next base: position 460 of record MU614766.1, read on the forward strand.
CGGCAGCTGCATCTGCTCTTTAAGGCAGCGGATGACGGGTATCGTATCAGCAGACTCCGCCGGATCAACAACAAGGACAGACAAGACTTCCAGCAGCAACAATTACAGCACGGATATCAACAGAAGTATCAGCTGGAACATTTCCAGCAGGGTTACGCGCAGGAGTACTTGCAGCAAGAACAATTGCAGCAAGGCTAGAGTGGAGTGGATTGCAGATAGCAACAATAGCAGCAGGGTTACCAACAAGAGTATCAACAGTAACAGAGATACGAACAGAAGTACCAGCAAGAGTACCAGCAGCAGGGGTGCGAACAGGGATGATTCCGCTCATCCGTAGAACCCAGCTCATGCGACTCATCAGGAAGGGCAACAAAATTACCAATACCTGGAAGCAGGAAGTGAATTTGGCCGAACTTTCACGGACCAAACCCTACGAAAGTCAGTATGCGCAACAGCACTCTAATGGCGCATTTGAAGTGTCTGGATTATCTCAACAGGACGATTTTCCATCACTGGCAGGGCAATTTCCTGTGGCAATTGGATTACCACGATCACCCATCCGGTCACACACACATCTGCCCATAATCAGTTTTTTACGCTTCCCGCCATCACCAGCCTTGACAAACTTAACAAACTGTATTCACACTCTACTCTTTCAAAACAGCCAAACCTCATCAAAGGGGACCCCATCATCAATAACCACCTTCAAATCATAAATAATAGAAACAGCAAAACAAAGTGGAAAAATGTACAAACTCCGGGAATTTAGCAAGAATAGGAATAAATTTTGACATCAAACTACGGGAGCCATTCAATCAGATGGTTGTGAAGGCGATAGGCCCATGCCAAGCAGTACTTCGGCCGTGATCTGCTCTTCAAGCTCTTTGATAGTTTGGGCCTTACTTTTGGCCTCTTGCTTCAGTTGGAGGATATATTGGTAGGCAGCAGTGATTGCACCTTCCTTTGTAAGGGCTTTTCTGGAACCACCCGTTGCGGGCACAAGCCTCTTGACCTCGGATAGACACTCTTTCATCTGCGTTTGGCCAGTTTTTGTTGGAATGGCTGTGCCTAGAAGAATGTGTAGTTTACCTGATCGCGCCTGGTTTGCTCGGCGTCTTTACGATGCTTCTTGCGCTTATTTGTCAAGTCTGTATTCGCACTAGACCCTGCTGACTGTGGGCTACTTGCTGCCGCGGCGGGTGCAGGAGAGAGACTGTGATGTGTGGGTCGCATTAATCTGGGATAATGATGGTGTTAGAAGCGCGTGCCCTAAGGGTGATGAGTCCCAAATGTAGGGGGTTACACGAAGGTCTTTTGACCCAAGTTTTGTGTAACCCCCCCTCCTCCCCCTCTTTCCGAGTCCCCACCTTGCTTCAGACACGACGGCCTGCCCCGGATTGAAGTGATTCTCCGAACTGGAGACGGGAGGCATCGAGGCGGTTGCTTCGAGGGTTGCTGCGGGACTCGACGGTGGGTGGGCGCGCCCGGTGACGGCGGCGGAGGAGAGGCGCGCGAGCGGAGGCAGCACCGCGACAGGAGACCCGCGCGAGGGCGATATGTGCGAAAGCGGGTGCCATTCACAGGTGGGCGAGGGCGGCGAGTCCAGCAGGATCATCGAGTGGTCGAATGGCCGCACTCCTCTAAGCGCACTGATCGGCCGCAGCGCCACTGGTCCCGACTGTTCCATCTAAGAACTTGCGTCTGGTTGGCTTCAGCTGTACGGAGTGGCTCAGCTAGCTACGCTAGTCTGCACGGTTCGGGAGATGGATCCGCGCTTTCCCACAGCCAAAATAATGCGTGGCCAGCAGCGTGCGTGCCCGGAAATTGGGTGGGGGCAAAAATTTTTGACGGTCATCGTCCTTGTGCCCCCCTATTTTCGCAGACTATGTACTATACCTGACGCCGCATAGCGTTGCCAAAGATAGAGTCACAGACTGATTGAGAGATTCTTAATAGGAAAGTGGCTTCGACCTGACAAATTAATCTTTGTTCACGATCATACACATCTCTCTCTTACGCAAGCAATCAAGCATTGCTTTGAACGCAATAAGCTGTCCGACATGTTTGTACAGTTAAGTCCTATTTCTGTGTCCTGTAAAGTTTCAAGAATCGTGTTTCAACTTTAGGGTTCTGGTATCCGCGCAAACGAATGACTACCTTTTTTTAATTATAAAAAGCCTGACCTGAGATCGCGGTCATCAAGCATTTGGGCCTGCCGTGATGGACCGCCCTTCGGAATCATCTCGGAAGTGAGACAAAATGACATGGCAGTCACACTAGAAGCCATACGCGGAAAATGGTAGGGATTCCTTTTATGAATGAATATGCATGCGGACAAATAAAACAGTATGAATAGTAAACAACTGGCTGCTATGCTTCGTGTAGGCGGACAAGCACTTCCGCATACAGTTGCGCCTCTAGATCCCTGATGATTTTCGCTTTCCGATCCGATTCTCCCTTCATTTCCATGATACACGCATACGCAGCCGCGACCGTGGCTTCCTTGGATAAATTTGGCTCCTGGTATTTCAGTGGCAACAATTGCCGCACTTCGGACATGCATAAGCTCAGTTGATCTCGTCGAATCTTTTCAGCCTGCTTGCGATACGACTTACGCTTCTCCAATCTGTGCTTGTGATTGTTGAGCATAATGGGGAAGTCGCTGCCAAGACGGTGAGTGGGTTTAATGGCTCACCTGAATTGCTTTAAGCTGTTACACGGGGTTGCGTGATTCAAAGTTGTTCGCAAGGACAGTTGGACATCCGCACGCGATTCATGGGACAGCGGGGAGCGCATTTTGGCCTCCTCGAAATGAGGGGAAGGGGACAACGGCACACTCGCCCTGCCATGAGAGACTCCCATCAGCTCCAACCTGAGGGCATTCGGCATGGGAAGGACAATCCTCGTCGATTGCGACGGAATCACCGGAGAGGCCAAAGAGGATAAATGAGGTGCAGGAGATTCCATGGCCGTTGCTTGATTTTGGTTTCGTTCCGACTTGGAGGAGGCGCCTTCCCTTGATTTGATTGAAAGGTGTGCACACAATTCCTCCGTGCCTCCTTTTCGAGCGGGCGTGCTGGTGAAAATTTTGATGGTGGAGATGATCTTGGCAAATGGCAACATTTCAAAGCCAGTGGGTCGTGGTTGGTTTAACGGCGGAATATGTACTAGGATTATTATTTATTTTCTTTATGCTTTCACTATTGCGCCCGTACAAGAGCCAGGTACAAGCGCCAAGCACAACTTGAGGGTTTTAACTGTAACGTATTACGATCCGGGGTATATATCATTAAAAGAAAATAATAGCGGCAACACTAGCGCTAGTAGACTAGTAGAAGAACTAATAAAGATTTCACAGCACGCCCATGGAAAGTTTCAGGGCTAGAATCTCGGCCTCCAGACGAGAAGCCACACCCGCCTTTTCGGAGGCCTGTTTGCGCAGCGCAACAACATACTCGTACGCTGTCCCCACCAGCGCTTCCTTGGAAATGCGTTTGCCCTTCGTTGGAAGCAGGGTTCGGACTTGATCCATATTCTCCTTCAACGCATCTCGACGGGCCTTCTCGGCACACTTGCGTTTCTCCATGCGTCTCGTCAACCTGTCATGTGGTGATGGGCATCGGGTTTAAGATTTTGGTTGACCAAACGAGTCACTGGCGTCATGACAGTTCCCACCTTGCCTTTGAGTCCGTCGCCTCTGGCATCCTGAGAACCAAACCAAGCTGAACGGGGCAAGAGAGCCGAGTGGATAACGACGGGAGGTGCGGCTTCTTTGTGTATTTGGCAGTGGATGGTGCGATCGGTGGTAGTAGGAACGGGATTGAAGACTCGAGCGATTCGAAAGCCAAAGAAGCCTCGGACTCGGGCGTAAAGCCACGGTCGGTGTTACGCTTGGCGGGAGGCGCCGGAAGCATGATGATGCCAGGTTTGACAGGTTCAGCGTTCATAGTAGATTTCCTCGTCCTTGGAGATTTGTGCCACTGCCTTGTTTTTCTTCAAGGGTGCGTGCGTGCCTTGCAACATCTTTCGAAGAGATTGTGCCTCCTTTTGTGAGTGTCCTAAGAAAATTCAATTGAATATGTTTGGCAGCTTTGGTTACAGAAATGAAAACGTGAGATCTCTCATCTCAATGAACTTTGCTTCAGCACCATGTGCAAATAAACAAGAGGCGAGCATTGAATTTTGAACGAGCGCTCGTTGTTTATTCATGTTCAGTCAGGAAATTAGGGCGTCAGGGGTCCTTCTCGTCATCATTTCATTCCAAATCTATCACGATTTAATGTATCTAAAGAAAATGAGACTGCGACCTGTCATGCATTTACAGCAAACCCATTGACTCTTTCAAGGCCCGGATCTCCGCCTCAAGATTGGACACCACTGATGATTTTTTGGCCGCGGATTGCTGCAGCTCAATAATGTGCCCATATGCTGCATTCAACATACGTTCTTTCGTCACGCATTTCTTCGTCCCTGCCGGCTTTGGCAACAGTTCCCTCAACTCCTCACACTGCTCTTTCAAAAAGTCCCGCCGCCGTTTCTCAGCCATTTTACGCACAAACTTGGTCTTCAGGATTCTGATTCAAAAATGTGAGTCCACCAAATGAAATGAAAATGGAAATCCAGGACGAGGCTTACTTTTCGTTGCGCGGGTTCGCTGCCAGTGCAAACTGTTGCGGGAGATGTTGGATCGGTATTGAGATTGTCGGAGCGATTGTGGAAGTGACTGTTGGAATGCTCAGCTGCTCGCACGCTGCTCGGACGAGATGAGCGAGAGGCGGCAAACTGATGGGCGGTGAGGGTATCCGAGGAGGTGAGGCCATGGGCGACCATGATTTCAAGTTCATTGGTGGAGGTAAGATGATCGATGCGGATGAAGACAGATGCATGATTGGCGGAAGCCTTGGTGGCTGCTGCCGCTGCTGATGGTATTGTTGGCAGCCAACTTGGGCTGCAGATGGTGGTAGTAGATCGAGAGACATAACAAGTGTACGAACTTTTTGGTGGTTGCTACAAATTGAGCGACGGGTGGCTCATTGATTACGGAACCCTAGCACGCTTTTTTTTCTTGAGGTGGGCACGCGAATCTGGATTGCGAAGAAATTTTGGGCAAGATCACCACTGAACTTTCATCAGGTTGCGTCACCGCACTTGAAACCACTGCGATTCTTGCTGCCAAGGATCCAAGCGGGTGCGAGCGGCTCTCTGGAGTGGCGGAGGAACGAAGCGAGCGGCGACGGTCGGGATTGGGTCCAATCACTGTGATTAAACCGTTTTCATTGCACACATCAGATTCCAAATTGTACGAGTCGTGCCCCCAAAATGAGGCGTGCTGCCTTAAAACCCTGCACTCGCACGTCGACGGATATGCATCCTCTTTGAGTTCTCAGCCGTTCCAAGATCCCGATGGCTAATTATGAACAGGTCAATGCAAGTTCCATTGTTAAATGATTTCTCACTTTGTGGTTACTGATAAACAGCAGCAGGAACATCAACAACGCAAGAGAAAGAAAATGAATGCGGGAGGTGTGTGCCCAAACCAAACAAGAAGCTTCATCATACAGCGGCCCGCCCTCAAGCTTACCAACATAACATTACAGTAGTTCAATAAAAGTCAAATCGCTGGTTCTCAGTACAGAAACCCCATGGACGCTTTCAAGGCGTTGATCTCGGCTTCGAGACCATGTATGGCGTCGGACTTGCGATCCACTTCCACCTTCAACTCCACAATGTACTCGAACGCTGAAAAGAGGACGGTGGATTATCAGATACGGTGCCCAGATCTGCGAATAAGGGAGAGTCTCTCACCCTTCTCAACAACACGTTCTTTCGATATGATCTTCGTTTTCAAACTCGATCTCGGTAACAGATGACGAACCTCCGCGAGACAGGTCTTCATCATGTCACGGCGATTCTTTTCGGCCTGTTTGCGGTACGCCCTGCGATCCTTCCTGATTTTGATTTAAGGGGACGACGTCTCGTTAGATTATTTATGACAGGTGACCAGGGCTCACTTGAGGTGCCCATCGTCGTCCACAGGCAACTCATCAGAATGTGAGTTACTGGCTCCAGAGTTGCCGCGGTTGCATGCTTCCTCCTCCATCACCGTTTTCTCATCTCCACATTCCTCAAACAAGCCACGATCGCCATTCCCGGATCCTTGTGCGTCCGCAACCGCCACACTGAAATCGAGGGACACAAAGGTGGCCTCCACAGCATCCAGCGGCTCGAACCGGCTCGGATTCAGCTGTGACGACGCGAGCGGACGGAACAGTGCACTCCCCGGTGCCGAGACGGGCAGCGTGGGCGAGAAGAATTGCGCTGGGCTGAGGGGGCTGTCGAGGGGACTGTCACAGAAGGATGTTACGCGCGGCTGCGTGAAAAGAGGACTTGACGCGGTGAAGGGAGCTGGGGTGAAGAATGCTTGGTGCGGTGTGGTGGCTGAGGGAGCGAGTGAAGCGCCTTGCTGGAGGGAAAGTGTCTGGATGGGCTGGGGCGGGCTGGCGCGCTGAAAAGACGTTGTGGGTGGGGGTGGCGGTGCTTGTCGTTTCATTAGGTCAAATGGCCGTGGTGAGGATTCAAACAGGGAACCAGAATGAAATGAAGTGTTCATGTTCATTATTTGCGATGGGGTTGCACGCGAGTCGGGTTTCTTCAGCAGGGGGTATGTGACTTGCTTCAGTGTGGGTTCCGAACTGGGCACGATGACAGAAGCGAGACCGATTGAGGGGATCACCAGCTGCGACTGCTGATGTAAATAGGCATTATGATGTTGTTGTTGCTGTTGGTGAGATTGGAGGTAGTTGCTAGTTTGTGCGAGGGCAGTAAAGTTAGGATTCCGAGGTATTTGCTGCGTGAGCGAGGGTCCGCGATCCGAGATCGCTGAGCTTGATCCAGACTCGACCCAGAAGGCGTCGGCGCCTACCGAGATGCCTTCCTCCTCCGACGAAAGGGAGACGTCCTGACCCGCAGCGGGGCCAGGCTGCCAGAGCAGTTCGCCAAACGAGGAGAAGAAGGCGAGATCCTCGGACGACATCAGCGGCGCTGGAGCGGGTGCGGGCGCAGCTTGCATCGTGGACGTGGGCGGAGAGAGGGGGGTTGCGGTGGTGCCGTGCGCTCGCTGGGTGTCCCGCGTGCGCTGTGTGTGGCCGCTCTTGCGTGCACACAGCGATTCGGAGGAATTTGGGCTGAAAGGGGGGGTGGTGATGGACCGAAAAATCTGGCCCAGGGTTCGGAGATTTGTGAAGCGCGTGCATAAAGCGAGTGCGTGCCCCACCGTCCCAGGACGAGAGCGTGCAACCAGCTGATCGCACTGGTTGCACCCCACTGTCTTGTCCAAGCGTGAGGTTGAGTGCAGCTGGCGGCCCCTCAACCAGCCACTCGCACGCTGGAATACCGGAATACCCCAAACATCATCGTCGGTTGCAAAAAAAACACGTGTTCTCAGGAGGTTTCCCCATTCATTATTCCATTATTCAACGACTCGAAACGATAGGTGGCTTAATAAAACCCACTCACCCCATCTGATAAGAGATGTGCAAGTTGAACAAATTTTCATTGGTTCTAGATCAATGCTCAGGGACAAAATCAGCGAAGTTACTTGATTTGCGGAGGACTGGCTTTGCCTACGCAGTATGATGGTTATAATGAAGTGCGCCTTTATTATAGTTCACTTTTCGTCACTTTGGTTACAATAAATCACAAACCATTCGTCCTCTTTCATTATTTTAACGAGATTGACTCGTCATTGTTATGAAGAAAAACGAATCCATTGATCATGTCTCTGGATCAACTCTGGAATAAACAGTCCCTCAATCTCGTCACCAGCTTCCGCCCTCTCATGATCCAACCGTACATCCTTGACCTCCTCTGGCGTAATAAGTACCACATGCACCTTGCGCGTGCTGAGCAAGTTCCCAATTACAGCTTGGTGTCCATATCGCGCCAGACTCGCCTTGGCCTTGGAAATGAGGAGCGCCGGGTCCGTCTCGAGCTTGAAAGACACGACGAAGGCGCGCGGCGCCCACTCCTTTACCAGCGGAGAGAGCACCTTGGGCACTGGATCGAGCTCTAGGTGGAGACTGCCGTTGCCTGATTGGATTTTGTGGACGACCTGGTTTCGTGTTTTGTATCAGAGTGTCTGGGCCGATCAAAATTCGAAGGAGGAGCCACTTGATCTCCTTGCCTTCCCTTCTCTCTCCCGAGAGCAATTACACGTCCTCATGTCATCTTGTACCCTCACTTTTGGAAACAATCCATGAACATGCGCCTTCCTCGTCCTGTCTGTCGCGCCTTCACATGTCGCGACGCAAAGTGGGAAACGCACCATTTTGCCCATGGGAATATAAAAATCACTGACGGCCGCTGCAAGGTAAAACATGGCGCGCTCGTGCATGCGAGCAAGGGACGCGGTGATCTCGCGCAGGAGAAAGAGGTATTCATTCACATCGACGAAGTTGACGACTTCGAGGAGACCCTTCTCTTTGACTTGGTTATACTTTTCGAGAACATGGAGCATGGAGGGCGTGAACTGAGGCGCAACTGTTTGTGGGAAAGCGGTGAGGATGAATAATCTGACACTGAAACGGAGTTAGTCAGCGGTTGGAGTACCTTGGATGCCGCCCTTCCCATCAGGTTTCATGAAATCGAGGAAGCAGTTCTTCGAGTGTGAGTAGTGCCGAGAGTAAGGCAGGAGCGAGTACTGGCGCGAGAGGAAGATGACTGCATAGCCGTGTTCGAGAAAGAGTTCTGTTGAGATGGATCCGCGTGTTCCAGCCGAGAAGTTGTCGATAAAGCGGACCGTCTGAGCCTCGAGGGGTACGGTAGTTCCGCCACTCTGGTAAAAGTGTTGCGTTTGTTGGCCACCTCAGATTCCCTACCTCTCTTCCTTCGCTCTGTTCAAACGCTCAAACGCACCGTCACCAACACGATGCGGCGTCCCTCGATTCCTGCATGCCTCTCTACAAAGGCGTCCACGCGCGACTTGACGTCGGCGAGGTTCGCAGGTGCTTCTTGCGCATCAAAGAACCTGTTTTACGAGCGCATCCGCATCTGCACTTAAGAATCTGATGCTTTCACGCGCACACGAAAGGGGCTGGGGCTGTCTCACTGCGCTGGGCCAATGCGGTCCGACGAGGACATGTCGTCGTGTGAGAGATTCATAATCACCTGCTGTCAAACTTTCCGCCTTTCCCAATGAGAAAACAATAACTACACATCCCATTCTATCTAAGCGCCTTGAAAGGACAGGCCACGAGGAGGAGTGAGTCAAAATGGTTGTAGGCCTGCGCATTCGCCCATCCGACAGAAATTGCTTTTTGAAATGTGCAAGATGGCGATCTTTGGTGCAAGGACATGAATTGAAAGCAGATTCGGGGATGTCCGGCTGAGGATGAGACGAATCAAGTATTCGGCAGGGCTGGGACTACATATGTGGTCACGTCGCCAGTGTTGAAGTTAATTCGGGTTTATTTGAAGGTTGGTTTTCTTTGTTAAAACGAATGTTTTCAAGAAGGTCTTTATGGTGTGTGTGAATGGTGTGTGTGAGTGGATTTTCGCGCCTGTGGAGTTCGCTGTTTCGGTTCTTTGAACCTACGAATGCGTTGGCGGCAGAAGGCGGTGGGCGAAGTGTGGCCTTGATGTGCAACTCATAAAAGGTCAAAATCCCGCCGCGCGAATGTTTGTCAGAATGCCAGATTAGTATTTCTCTCAGAAAAGTGAGCCGCATGCAGGATCTAATGACTTGATCGGCTGCCCATATGACGGTGTGTCGAGTATCCACCCATTACCGCTACATTGGCTGCATTCGACAGCAGTGACATATAATGTAGAATCCCTCAAGACTCATAACAAGGGTCGATCCATCACTGAAGTTGCTAATCTTTGCAAAATGAACAACATTGATGGGGTACGTCATTTCAGCACACTGCCCGGTATGATCACCAAGACAATAATGTATGAAGAATCATCCCCCGAATTTGCTTTATCGCTAAAGTTCCTCTTTGAAGTCCAGGCTGTTGTTGTATTAACACTGACGGTACGTTTTTTGATGCATTCCAATGCTTGCAAGTCACCTTGCTGTGGTTTTTGTCGTGGCCAAATCCTGGAGCTTGATGCTGATAGGGGATTATTTATTCTTTAGTTAATTCTGTTTTGGGAATGGGTGTCAGTTGCATGAAGGAGAAGACAAGAAGTATTTGTAAATCGACTCTGCCTCTGCCAGGACAAAGACCTTCGCTGAAAACGAGTTAAACATTGAGGTTTGTGGTCGTGAGCGACAATCTGCTACAGAGAAGTGAGCCTAGTCCTGGTGAACGGGCGAAAACGGATGTGCTCGGAAGAATCTCTCAGCGGTACCTTCGTCAAGTCCGTGATACGAGTCCCAAGTCCTGAGGAAGCCCCTATGCCGTCAGGCGTGTTTATGACACTAGTCAAGTACGTCGGGGAGACGCAGCCACTGTTGTTCAGGCATGAAGGTTGTTTGATTTTAGTTATATTGTGTTGATTTTAGATTCCCGAAAATATTCTATCCCCGGTAAGTGCGGACATGTTGTCGAAGTGGGACCCTTCAGCAATCGATGACATTGGCTACTTTCCATCTGGGTAGATCGACGAAGATATCGGCATTTATTTGCGGTACAAGATCGTGAATGATGTCTGTTTTACCTGTTGACGCAGCTCGAAGCTCATTGACAAAATCATACTCAGCAACGAAAATCGCTTTGTTTGAACGATTCTGCACCTTTCGTATCTCCAGAAGAACGTCTCGTTTTGTCAGCTTGCTTACGGTTGCGCTTCACAAGAAAGAAAGAAGGAGAACATAGGATGCTATCCAAGTAATGTTTGAAAGGAAAGGAGATTGAACGACTGCCAAAAATCGTTGTGACGTGAAAAATTGGATAAAAGAGATGGTGCCCCCTTTCATGAGCGCGTGCAAAGCGCCAAAAAAAATATTATTCTAGCCCCCTGCATACCCTGAAATCGGTTTCCGTTCAGGGGGATGAATTATTTCTATTACGAACTGATCGGATGACAAATGCAATATCACAAAAAACAAAAAAAGCAGCTTCATGAAACGCTGACGGCAAACGTTAATTCGCGCCTTCACACCATGCCCAAGGAACCTTTAAGGGTCTGGATCTCAGTCTCCACTCTTTGGGCAAGTTCTGCCTTCGCAGACGCCTGGTTTTGTAGCTCAACTACGTACTCGTATGCTCCTTCCATTAAAGCTTCCTTAGACAGGCGTTTCCCTTTTCCTTTCGATGGAAGCAGGGCTCGGACTTGGTCCATGGTCTCTTTCAAAGCGTCGCGGCGAGCCTTTTCGGCACACTTGCGTTTCTCCATGCGTCTCGTCAATCTAACGTTTCTGATTAGTGTCTTCGTGTTCATGGTTCACGTAAGGCAGATACCTGTTTCTCACCTAGCTTTGCGGTCAATAACTGGTATGATGAGACCCAACCCAAGCTGGACGGGGCAAGAAAGTTGAGTCGACAACGATGGAAGTTGCTGTTTTCCGCATTTGGAGAGTGCGATTGGTGGTAACAGAAACGGGATAGAGGACTGAAGAATGGGAGAGGGAGAAGATTCCGGGGTCCAACAGTGGTCAGAGCTCAACATGGCTGGAGGAACAGGGAGAGTGACGACACAGCTTCCAACACCTTCCGGAGCAAGGGCCATGACGAATCGATTGTTTTTTAGGGATCAGCCGGAGATTTGTTTCGCCTCCCTTTTCAATCGAGCGATTCTGGAGATTCGGGTGCCTCTTTCTGGCGTGGTTTCACTTCGGAATTTTGATAGCGGTGTGCATGCCACAACGAGAAAGATGCCAAGGAAGTTCCGAACCCTCATTTCAGGGCACAGCCAATTTTTCAACGTGGAACATGAAACTATGATATATACTATCAACATATGTATTCATCCCATTTCTGACATCTTCCGCTCCGGGTAGGTCTTGGTGGACCTGTGGACCTGTGCAAGTGCGCCAGTGCCCCACAAAAAAAGTTGAGGACTCGTAAACTCGTCCATCCGACTCGGAATGCGGTACGATACGACGATCGTGAGTACAGACTCTCAGCTCGGCATATGGCGCCTCCAGTTGCAAGGCTCATTGTAGAAGAACCCACCTATACCTGTTGTCCTTGAATGTAACTTGTTGCTGGAGCGCCGCCCACCGCTGCTTGAGAAAATCCGACATCTTTGACCATACGTGACAGTCGCTGTTATGTGAGGTGAGGATAGTGGCAGTCGTTTTTTTGCGGAGCTCGTGCTTTTAGGTCCGAGCGATAATTCACAGCCTGCTTACATATACTTTCGGCAGGTAATCGCATCGGAGTCAAACAGGCGCTGGGTTTCACGAGCTTAGAATACGGGAATACTTGACGTTGCCGAGCTGCCGAATGTCTTCATGTACGAAAGAGGAGTGTGTTCTTTGTAAATTGATTGATAAACTAGCCGGAGCAGGATGTGAGGAGGAATGCTGGACTAAGCGACTTTTTTAACGCGAAAGCGCCCAATCGGCTATGTCGCGATAGTAATCAGTAGAGACGATATTTTTGATTGCTGCGAGGTTAGGGTCCAGCTAGTCTGCCGAGATTTATCGAAAGGGTAAGCCCGCAGAATTGCGAGAATCTGAGTGATGTGCTGCCCATTTTACCCTTTCGTCCCATTGGCTCTCTTGCTTCGTTGTCTTGTTGCGGCTCTTCCCAATGGTGACGAAGGAGCATCACTAGATTTTTGAGGATTAAGTTTTTTTAGGAATACCAGCTTTGCTCTAAACAAACCCGTCTTTTTTGATACCTCTGGAAAGGGCTTGCTCGGCAAGGACCTTGCTCGTGTGCACTTTTTATTGTGACAGATTTCGCTTCTTTCTCCAACTGCTTCATTCGACCAGAGTCTTTCCACCCCCCCTTCCCTGTGACCTGCTAGTGTGACCGCCTGATGCCGCAATCTGGCGCTCATACGCTCTCCCACGTTTTATTCGAGTTCGATTGCCCAACTCTGCCTCGTTTCCATTCCGGACGCCGTGCTTAATTACTTGATCGCGGCGTTTCAGTTGCGAGTCCAGACACACTGCAATACTCATTGTTATGGTCCTTCATCCTGCTTGTTGGGAGAGTCACAGGCGGTGATATGCGTTTCGATGACGGATCCCTATTCTCTCGACTCTATGTAAAATCTGATTATTTTCATTTATGATTTTACTCGGAAATAGATGCAACATTAGGCGCCCCACAGAGTCGCTGACTTGATGTGACCAAACAGATTGAAACCGCAACACCCTCCTGCACACACACCTACATACCCAAGGCCCGAAGCGCGAGCCTACAATTGTACCTCCTGTTTTAAATAAAAGCTGACTTTGAATTGCGGTATTCATCTTTATTCAAAGTCGAATTTGATGTTAAGGTTGAGTACTGCCCTCTGCTGTCAAAAATGATAGCACTGTCGAAGTCCTCTTTGTTTTCCCTTCGCGAAAGATGGAATTCAAGCGGCTTTATTTCCCAGACGAAGATAAACGCGAAAACAACTTGTAATTCACAACCTTGCCTTCACAGTCAGTCAGTGTACGTTGCACCCAAGACAATGGAAATGTAGGTGTACTTGTCCGAAGCTTCTTCAATAATCTGAATCAGAGACGATATTCAGTTCAAGTTAAAGGCGTAGTTCGTAAGTAATGACATATGAACCTGCTGCATCGACTTCCCAGCCCCATGACCGGCTTTAGTATTAATGCGCATTAAAATTGGATTATCGATAACAGACCCCAAGTTGTGCTGCAAAGTCGCCGCAAACTTCATGGAATGCAACGGCACAACACGGTCATCGTGATCGCCTGTGATAATCAGGACGGCAGGGTAAGGACCTTCTTTGGGAACGTTGTGCAGGGGGGAGAATTTGTAAGAAATGCCAAAATCTTCTTTGACGTCCGGATTGCCGTAGTCGCTCGTCCATGCGGCGCCGATCGTGAATTTGTGGAAGCGGAGAAGGTCCATCACTCCGACTTCAGCGACGCCAAGGCCAAAGAGCTCGGGCGCCTGGTTCAAACAAGCCCCAACGAGGAGGCCGCCATTTGAGCCACCGTTGATGGCGACTTTGGCAGGACGGGTGTAGTTGGCGCCAAAAAGGTACTTAGCCGCGTATTGGAAATCAGTGAAGCAGTTTTGCTGGTCGGTCAGGAGTGCAAGATGAGCTGGAGAATCGTTACGAAAAGGATGTACCTTCTTGGCAAGGCGTCCCTGGTCATACCATGCCTGACCATACTCGCCTCCACCACGAATATTCGCAACGGCAATAACAGCGTTAAATTTCTCGGCGAACGTGAGCCAGGAAACCTATACAAACAGATCAGTACCAAACTTGGATGAGTCAGAAGAATACATACCGAGAACGAGGGCAAGATTGAAATGTTGAAACCGCCGTAACCATACAAGAGAGTCGGGTTATCGCCATTCAAATTGAGACCCTTCTTGTGGATAATGTACATAGGAATCTTAGTGCCATCTTCCGATGGGTAAAATACTTGTTTGACCTCGAAAATGCTAGGGTCATAGCCTTTCACTGCTGTCTCTCTGAACAATGAGTCCTGGTTTGCCTTAAAGTCGAAGCGACGGATGACGCCGGGAGAAATGAAAGAACCGTAGCTGTAAAACATTTCTGCATCTTTCTGCGAGGCAATCATCAATTTGAGAAAATATAATTGGGAACTGCACGCACTCTGTTTCCAGACATTCCTTTGATGATGGAACCCGATGGCATTTCAATCTCGCGCAAAAAGGTGCCAGTGAACAAATCATAGATGGTCATAACATGTTTCACGTCCTTCAAGTGGACCAATACCAACTTATTTTTGTCCACAACATTGTTGAAATCCAGCGGATTCTCAGTTTCAGGGACTACTTCGGTAAAGCCCAATTCAGGCTGCTCCAGGTTGTATTTGATGATGCGCTTTTTGGGCGCATTAAGCGTCGTTTCGAAATAAACAACGGGGCCTTCATTAGCAATCCTGGATGAAGTGTTATTATTTGGTTGAAGAAATGGTGATGATATTCACCAGCTGTATTGAGCTTCCCAGTTTTTCACAATGGGTGTGAACTCAGGGACACCCAAGCACGAGTTTCCACCAAATTGTTTCAGGAGATCCGCATAGTAGACCAAATTCTTGGGATCACAACTTTCACTAATGTTCAAGAACAAGTAGCGCCCGCAATCAGACACTGAAACATTGAACATAAGGGTAGCCTTTGCTGCATCCTTGTAAATCAGAATGTCCTCCTCTTGCGGTGTTCCAATACGGTGGTAATATACCATCTGATTGATAGAGCTGTCCGTTTCGGTGCCAGCTTTGTCTTGCGTCACAGACGGCGCTGCGTATCGATTGTAAAAGAACCCCTTCTCGTCATGCGTGAAGTCGATGGAGGTGAATTTGGCCCATTCCAACGGCTTTTCCTCTAAGTCCTTGTCAGAGCCAACTTGTTTGATGTGAATCTTGACCCAATCACTTCCACTAGCCGAGAGAGCATAAGCAAAAAGTTTTCCAGTCTCGCTGAACTTGTAAGTGCCCAAGCTAACGGTACCATCGGCAGAAAGCTTGTTTGGCTGCAGACCGGCATTAGCCCTTATATATCTATACACAAGATGTTTGTACGAACGTCAAAAAAGACAGAGGCTTCGGAATCCACAGACTTTTGAGTGTAGAGCACGGATTGAGGTTGAAGCCCCGAGTTGTGGAAATCTGAAAGGTGCGTGGAAATGGTGAATCGAATGAGCGGTGCAAAGCGGAGGTGCTCGCAACCAGAAATCCTCACAATAGTAATGATCTCCTTTCTTGAATGGAACTCCGAACCTAATGTATGTGAAATCAGCAAACTCCAATAGTTTTGAATGCCTTGTGACTCACCTTTCATAATTAAACATGGCCGTCAGCCGCTGCTCGAGTTTACCACGGAGCTCACTGTTGCTTTTGATAAAGCCCTGAAAAATCTGATTTTGGGCTTCCACGAAAGCCTTGGTCTCTTCCGCATCCGGGTCTTCCAAGTGGCGGTAAGGATCCTTTCATGTGCGTCAGCCACTCAACCTCACAAATGGACAGCGAGTATACTCACGGCCACAGAAACTCCATGGAGCATGTCGACGTGGTTCTCGTCGCGGCGGACGGCAGGGTACACGATTTTGGGCATGATTGTTTTTCGATCCTCCGGCAATAACGTTGCAGCTCGAACCGTCATTTCCGAAATCGACCTTGCGTATGGTTTCGCCAATGCTATGACGTGGTTCATACAGCGGCCGGAGAGGCTAAACGTCCGGTCATTCATGGGGCAACTAACAATTCGTTTATTCGCGTGGTCAAACCAAACAAACGCCGTAAACAACTGGCGCCAACCCATTTAAATATTAGAGCTCACAAACGTCAAATGAAACTGCTATGGCTTCACTGTTTTTCCGTCCACATGTCCAAAAGTAGGTTCTCGCACAAAAAAAAGACTCTCCATACAATGCTTGTCTTCAGGTTCCGTCGCTGCATGAAAACCATATCGTCGTTTCTTAAGGAAATTCTGACAACTTGCCAAATAAAGTTCGAATTTGGCTCGCAAGTGCATTCCAGGGACTCCACGAGAGCAAGAGTGCTTAAGATTAAGTACTGATGAAAGGTGGGAGAAGACGGTGAAAATTATTACTAGCTTAGCCCAACTAAGTTCCAAACTCATAAATCCATCTTCAATGTCATATCTTGGCTTATTTGAAGACGGAAATCACTGGCCGTATCGGGAAGACATCTTTTTGGCTCTTCAATTTCTTAACTTTCACTCCTTCCGGTGTGTGCAGCACCATTGGTGTCACCGCAACTGCAATGAGTATCCAAACTTATGCGCTGCACTGCGTCATCACCTAGACTACTTATATCATCAGCTATACAGCTTCTGGACTCCTGCACGCTCGCTCAGCAGCGTATTTTCGGACTCATACTTTATTTCCACCTGCGTTAAGATCTGATCGCATGGTGTGTGTCGCAAGTTTGTTCAAACTCAATGTATCCGCGCTGTGATCACCGATGCTGAAGGAAGTTCAGTCACACAAATTCTCATTTTATTAATGTTTCAAATTGTAAATGAATATACGAACATTTGGACTTATGTTTGGCTTTTTGTTTGATTTAAAAGCAAACTAAACACTCAAAACCGAACACAGCTAAGACCCTCCTTCTGCAGGTATATAAGAGCTGCGCCGAAGTCCGCTCCACCATAAGACGGATCGCAACATAACCGAATAGACATCGCCTTCTGAGGAACCGAAAGGAGCAAACTTGTTGTACGAAAATTGCCTGCTTTCCAATTAGCCAATTAAAACAAACGGCGAAGTAGATAACGAGCTTCTTGCTTTTGGGCAATTGTACGAAGATTTCTGAAGAGTATGCCGCCAAAGAAGCACTGTTATAGAGCATGTTGAAAAATGAGGTTCCCTAAGCGAAAAAAGCAAGAATGCCTTAAGACTTAATTCAAAGATCTTGTAAAGACTTGGTTTACTCATGGCAACAGTGGATCTTTTGTTGAGAGTAAAAAATAAATTTGTTGGATCAATGGTGGTTGTGATACACCATCCTACAAAGTTAGAATTGGTGGTAACCTGTGGAAGGGATTATTTACATTATACTTAACAGAACAATTAAGTTATGGCTGCAATATAAGATTTCCTTGCAATCTCGTACGTGTGCATTGAGAAATCAGTTCTTTTGGTCCCCAAGGAGGACTTACCAATCGTGGTATCCATTTGCATATTTTTCTTCCACAAACAATTATGTCAGGCGAGGGATGAGCTAAGCTGTTTGATAGTGATGAGATAATACAAGTCTTCCTGCTCGCATGTGACGGCGAGATTCGAGTCGCATACCTTTAAAAAGAATGATAGCGATCCACATATTTTCCATCATTTTGTTGGCATGGTGTAAACCTTCGGATCTGTGCCGGTTCAGGACATAGGAATCTGGCCGCTTGCGGAGTCGAGTCAGTCGAGTCCGTTGATCAGATAGCGCATGGGAATCGCTGATTTCGGTGCGAAAGGAATTTGTGTATGTAATGAAGGAGGGTGAGCGCTTTGCAAGGAAGGGAGACTGGATGTGCCAAGAACGGGGCTGTTCAAAGCGCCATCGCCATGTGTGCCAAGAAAAACTTTTTGCATATGCCACCCACCGCCAGCACCTCCTCCTCGAGAGCGAGAGTGACAAGCGCCGTCGTTGGCCGCGCCGGAGGATATGCTCGTGGGCGAGTGCAACTTGTGCGAGCGGCGGCGATTGCGTTTGCCGTGTTTTCCGTGGCAGCGATCAGCGCTGGCGCCGCGCTTGCCTCGGCGTCGTCCCCTACTACTTCTTCGCCGAATACTTCTCCTCTTCGAAGCCAAGCGGAAACCCAGAAACTGACTCTACCCACAAACACCGCCAAAACCACAAACTCAAGCGCTGCTCTGAACCAGACCCAGCTGCCGCACGGACCACAGGCTGTCAGGGTCGATCTCGACGGATGCTTCGACAGGAATGGCGTCGCATACTCTCTCTTCGTCTCAGAGGATCAGAAAATCGTGCAGCAGGCGGCACAGTGCCAGGTTCGTGCCTGCTGTTCCACGTCTTAACTGAACCCAGTCTGCCTCCCTCCCAGGCAATCCTTGCTCTCGCTGATGTTCTCGGCTTCTCGGATGCTTCAGGCGCGCAATGTCAACAGATGGTGTGTATGTGCGTGGCACTGGCTGCCTCCCTTTCTAAAATCATGACCCCCTGGAAACCAGACCCTCTTCACCGCATCAAACTCCACAACTCCTGCAAATTCATTTTCTTCAGAAAACACTCATGGAGACCTTCCTCTCATGCGCGTGAAGTTTTGCGACCCCTCCACGGTTGTGCAGGTCACAATTCAGAATCCACCCATCACTCTTGACCATATGCCAGCCGAACTCAAGTTACTCTCTGACTTGGGTGCTCTGGAACTCAATAACGTGTTTTACGGCGACTCTGTTCGCGTGCTTTCAGATTTGTTTGATTCCCTCCAACAGTCAGAATACTTGAAGATATTGTAAGACTTCCGCAGAAAACGATCTACGTTTCTTCTTTTAAATTCCACCATAGGAATCTCGCAGGCTTTTTACGGCACATGAACAACTCGCAACGCGTGTTGACGGGCGATATCCCGGAATTATCACCGGGTTTGATTTCTTCAATCTACTTTGCAGAACTATGGCTTTCCGGAAACAACTTCACGGGCGGGATCCCATCATCCATGGCGGATACTTTTATGACTTTGTGAGTGGGTCTTCGTGCGTTTTGAACAGTTTTGTTCACAATGTTTGAACAGAGTTAACCATGCATAACACAGCTCTGTCGCAGACAATCCGCACCTCTCCGGACCTATCCCCACATCGAACTTTAGCCTGCCCTCACATTCCACAAATGTCTCCATTGAATGGACCAACACTGTCAGATGCTCCTTTGAGCGCACACAACTCTGCATTCCCGCTTCTTGGAAGTACCAACCGGCATGTCAACGGAATGCATCGCAGGCCTTGCCTGTTTGCGGATCCAATGAAAGCATCTTTCCCTCATTGGACCCAACGGACCCACTGGTGGCTCTGCAGAAAGCACAGGCACCGCCCGTGCCTCCTACAAGCCCTAATAACGACGGTAACGCGCATCATAGTTCCGTACCCACGCGACCCATGACTCCAGGCGTTTCTGGAGGCGCCCAATCTAATGACGGCGCGTGGACCCCTCAGACCCCTGTTGATGCAGGGCAGATTGCAGCAGTCGCGTGCGGCCTTGCGCTCGTGTTTTCCGCGTCGACGCTGGTGCTACTGCGCTATCGGCGGATGAAGGTGCACGACGTGCCGTTGACCTTTGGTCGCGGCGGAGAGTTTGGTCGGAGGAGATGCGAGAGCCGGGAGACGGCAGCGGCGGCGATTGAGTTGGGGAACTGCAACGGATTGCCCGAGTACAGTTTGGTTGACCAGAATAAGCCCGATCCCGTGACGGGGGCTTTTGAAGAAGAAGACGAAGTGGTCCTGGCAATTGATGGAGAGGAAAACTCAGGCGAGGCAATTCTCTCTGGGAACGATTCGGTCGTGGAAGAATCTGAACGAAGAGTTAAGGAAGGTGAGGGCTTCTTAAGGAGTTCTGGAACAGTAAGAGTCTCGCCGCGCTCCTAATTCTTTGGCTGCCTGATTGTCGCATTATTCATGTGTATTTTATGATATCCTTAAACAAAGTAAGCCGAATAATTGCACAATCATATTCCCGACCCGCCCATCAACAACAGGGAGTTGCACTGTCTGCACATCAACAATCACCGGCATCCTCCCGAGCAAAAGCTCTAATCAACACGATACATGACGCACTTTGTTTTTGAAGTCAGAGATAAACTTGAAGGTCCACAACTTGTCCCGATCCCACAAATTGCGCTCCCAGCCCATCGTGTGAGAAAACCGAATGCAATCTAATTACAATCACATAGCAGCGGCCGAGAAACGGACTGTGTTTGTCGAATCTGTGATGCAAGTGCCTGCGCGTTGTTGAAGCGATTGATGTCGTCGCAAGCCACAGAAGAATTGGGTGATTTTTTGAATGCGAATCCCCTGTGTCGCGTCTTCTCTGAGCATGTTAATGCTATTCCACCTGGAACTTGCATCAGTACTGATATCCCAGCCATTGGAAATTGTGGATTCGAAGCTGTGGGTCGCCAAACAAAATGCAGTGCCGCCTCTTCGCATCGTGATTCCAATCAGCTCATGCGCGTACACTCAAACAATTTTCACGAGGATCCTCCTTCAGAATCTGTCACTGACTACACTTGTTGTATGCCATTTGCTGGCGTCTTTTGTGAAGACTGCCATGGCAATCCTTCTTCAACGAGACGTAATTGTATACATCAAAGCTCCTGGTCAATCACTTGGGAGAAAAACTTTTCATCTGACGAACACACCTTTCCCTCTTCAAACTCTTGTCAATGTCAACAGCTGTGTCCGTTGCCGTCATTATGAGTGTGTTGAACCAGTCCTTCCTACCCCTCCTGTTTCTCCTGCTAATGTTGTAAATTTAGAATTTTAATCAATAATTTTCCAAGTACCTATTTTTAAAAATAGTGTTAAAGGGGAACTCCACTCCATCCGCAACAGCTTCTTCATCTACAGTATCAACAACATTGGCCAATCGACCTCCTTTTAAAAAACGTATATAAGTTGGCTAAATTCAGTTTTCCGTTTTCTTTTTCTTTTTAAAAACAATACAGATGGCTCTGGATCCATCATTGGTGGTATTTTATTTGTTTTATTTGTTGTTTAATGCCTTTTTTCTTCAATATATTTATTTTAGAATCCGTTGATTTCCTTCAACATGTCCCTTGGGCCAAAAGATTGGAAAGCTTGGGTTGACGAAAATGGTCGATTGAATGTTCGGTGTCCGCCATTTGATTCTTTCACACTGCAAAAATCTGCCCAAACTATCATCTCTGTCAAAAAAGACGTTTTAAATGCCCAGGATTTCCGATCACTGTTATGTTTGTTCAGGACTCAGAACTGGAATGCTCTGAATTCTTATGGGAACAAGCAGCAATGGACTCGCTGTCTTGGCCGTGAGATTGTTCGTAACAATATTGACTTAAATCCTGAGGTTTGTTCCCAATCCCACTTCTCCTTCTGATTTCATATTCTAACAAAAATCTTTCATATAATGTTGATTTGTTTCAGCATGGATTCTATTATTCAGGTTTGTATTTTGTATTGATTGCTTGCCATTTATGTTGAATTTACTAACAACATTCCTTTTAGACAGTGAGAAGCGTAAAGTGTGAACATTGAGTGCTTTCTGGACAACTTGACCGCCTCAATAATGACTCATTCTTCTCTTAGCTGTGACCAAGCCTTTGATTTCGTATAGCACGCTGCTGTTGAAGGATAAGTCACTGGTGCCACAGTCCATGTGCATTTGTCCAGTCCTGTACGTGCCGCGTATCTTGCTTGCTTTGAACGGAATATACCAGAGAACTTTGTAGAAGGGAGAATCAATACAATTTGTAAGAGAGTATTGTGAATGTCAGCCATATGATACTACTGTAACAAGAATTGAATATGAAATCACTCCAATTCCAGCAAATCAAGTCCACATTATGAACCAAAGAATGTATGATGCTGTTCTCAACTACTACAATTTGAAGATTGATCCAAATGAAACTCGCAATAGCAACTGTGTAGTAATGTTCCTTCTAAATACTTATTCAAAACGCATTAAGACACTATCTGAATTGAAATTGAGGTAAATCTTTAACAACAGTGAAGTTGAACTTGGTGATATTTCTCTTTTTGAAGAAGGAGTATCAATGACTCAAGTTCAAAGATTTTGTGAACAATATGGAATCAGTATGTATGCTATTGATTTAAGCTGTAAAGTATTTTGTTGATAGAGACCCGAAAAGCGAAACTAACATTGTCCAAGCTGGTCTATGTGTGTGCTGACCAGCACATTGGCACCCAATATTTGATGAGGAGTTACAAAAATCAATATTGTTTCATTTTGTATATGTTGAAACGAACAAGTTGACTGAACCTTGAAATTCATTTGGCTGAAACGGAGCACATGGTTTACAAAACCAGAACCAACAATGGCAAGATCGTTCGATTAGAATACAAGAACAATGTAAATATTGAGCTGAATAAAGATTATGAAAAAGCAGAATCATTATGTGAAGCTATGGTGATTCTGTTTAACAATCAAAACTTGATATCATTATTTGAGATTCACAAGTTAGAAGATAAAGTTGAAAGTACTTTTAATAAAGAAACAAGAGACGTTTTTTTCAATTACAAGAAATGGGTGATTGTAGACACACACACTTTTTATGCGTTTTAGCGTGGAGCAGATTTGAAGAGTTTTGATATCCAAAAATGCCATACAGCATGCTTTAGTACAAAAATACATCCAGCTGGTGTGTGTTTAACATATTTGATGAAGTCAAGCCTTATTCTGGTAAGCTGCTTCCAGGATTCTTCGACGTTATAACTGAAAACACATTTTCATACGAGGCAATGGGTGGTACTCTGTTGTGATACTTAAGTATTGTAAATTGGAAGGTATTCCATATGATATTGTGTTTGAGATTGTTCTGTCCAATACATTAAAATCAGATTATTTCAATCAGTTTGTCAACCAAATGTATAGCAAATGTGGTGATTCATCAAAATTGATGATGAACTGCTTTATGGGTGCTTGAACAAGCAATCAAAAGGATCTTTTCACCATGAGCATGAAAGCGTGAATGATGCGGTTCGAGCATTCATTCAAATGAAAACACTGTCTACTCAAAAATGAGTGACAGCTTGTTTAGAATCTCAACAAAGACAAAAACAGTAAAGCATTTCAATACAATTCCAATCTACTGGCAAGTTATTGACAAAGCAACATATTATTACATTGGCAATGAAAATGGGGGGTACAATTGTTTGACTCACAAGTTTACATCAGTAAATATTTATTTTATGCATGCAAAATGAAAAGAAATTAAAAAGATCATGATGAAACAAGACAAGTTGAAAAGAAAAAAATGCTCAAAGTATCAAAGAACCCAGAAGATCCAAACTCACAAGATGTCTCTATTATGATACGTACTCCAGTGGTTGTCAACAGAAATTACAAGGCTTTGAAAATTATTAACAGTGCCACATACACTATCAAGAAACTTGTTGGAAGACACATTAACAAAAGAAAGACTTACCATCACAACAGAACAATTTCTAAAATACTTTTAGATCAACTACTGTCTTGGAACACAGCTACAATTATTGTCGCAACAACATGCATTCAGCGTACCTCATACAGTTATATCACCTGATACTACAACACCAGATGAAGGCACTAACACAGCATCTATGCATAACATGACTTCAACAGCATCAATGTATCTAGTGTCATCAGTAGCTGTCCATGTAGTATATCCATCTCACTCAGTGTGTGGTCATCAGTCTCATTGACCATGAATGGCGGGAATGAAATACACCCAGACTGAGACATCTGCAAGTGAGCAATACAGTCATAGTGATAATTACATCTATCAGAGCCAGCACATACATATGAGTCCTGCTTTACTACTACACAGAATAACATTGTTCCAGTATATGTGTAGCACATATTTTTTAGCAAAAAATACCAAAATTATAAAATAATTTCTCATCATTGTTTCGCACCAACACCAAAACAGTGTTCTTTTTAATAATGGGAAAGAATGAAAGTGAAAAACAGTGCTATACTATCCTGTTAAGGAAAAGAGGTAGGCGATGCGTTGGGGGGTCTGTGTAAAGGACGCAAGGACGCAATCACGACAATCGCGATCATGATTCTGCAGTTGGCCCTCCGCACTTGTATTTGTCGAATCAGACGCGTTTGTGATTGATTTGGTTACTTAAGTTGCACACAGAAATTTGAAGAGAATATTTTGAAGCTTCGCCCTCGACCACGAAGGTGTCTTTTCCCAAACAGCCAGTATCCAGGACAGTTTCTGGAAATATATAATGTTGTTCGATAAGAAAAAGGCTTGGGCACTCGTTAATTTACGTCTCGAAGCTGCTGGGATAGTTGTGTTGTGTGGCCTGGTCATGATCCGTTTGACGATTCTGCAGACACCAGCAATGGTAAATCTTCTATTAAAGTCTATTGTTCCTCGTGTCCCCTTCGCTTCGTCATCCGATTTCGTCGCAGGTTGATTAAAGTCCAATGAATCGCTTCTTCTCGTCTGGATCCGGAGGAGCCGAGGCAGACGCCCGGCGACGCAGATTGCAAGTGGCATTGCTTGTGGTCGTTACAGCTGTGACTGGCGTGACAGTGTATTACGTGCTGTTCAGTGGCAGCAGCGTGTTCAGTAACCGGGGGCTGAGTGGCTGCTACGACAGCTCAGGCAGCGTGTATGACGTGATTGGCAGCGGTAGCGTGGATCAGAACTCGGCACAATGCAAGGTGATTGGACCCTTTTGCTTTGGCTGAAGAATCAACCTAGTCTTAACATATATGTGTTGAACCCAGGCAATACTCGCACTCGCATCTGCGTTCGGCTTCTCAGTCACAAACTCGACAACTTGCGCCAAAACGGTATTTATTTCCTGTCTCGAATTTGTTGCGAGGACTCGTCAGGTGGGTCGTTTCTAATCACCTGTACGAATATAGACCCTCCTCTCAGCACCGGCTTCAAACAGCCAGTTTTCTGCCCTTTTTTGCGACACAGGCTCCGTATACAATGTCACTGTCCGCAATCCTCCTATTCCGATCGCAGCGTTGCCCTCCGCTCTTACCGCACTGTCAGATCTTGCCGTCCTCGAAATGCACAACGCACTCTTTGGTGCAACTGTCATGGCACCGCTCATCTCTTTCTTGACCACACCCAAATACTTGCAAATTTTGGATCTCAGTGGCTCAGTTGAACTGGCAAACAATGCTAGTAGGGTTTTGTCTGGTACAATTCCGGATTTCTCATCGGGCCTCATCAGTCGCTCAGGCTTTCTGGCCTCAGTTCTGCTTCAAAACAATAACTTTTCTGGGCCCTTGACACAAACTTTAGCCGACACGATGGCACGATTGAGTCTCGAGAACAATACGCATCTTACTATGCCTTTGCCGACACCTTATTTCTCTGGAGACCGTTGGACGCAAACTAAGCGATGTAGTTTCGCAAATACTTCCATTTGTCTTCCGTCTGGACGATATGAGCTGCAACCGGCCTGTCTGCAAGGAAATGTAAGTCTCTTGCCATCTTGTGACAGTGGCCCAGCCCCTCAAAGAGACCCCATCGATCCACTTGCCGCCGCTTCTACTTCCAACTGGTATGGTGGAAACACATACCAAATAATATCGACTGTGCTGTGTCTAATCTTACTGGTATGTCTGATTGCCCTTTATGGGTGGCATCAGAGAAGGATGCGGAGGCAATTGGAGCAGCATTTTTCTGGAGGTAGGCACAATGAGAGTGGGATGGAGTTGGCAGCTGCGGGGGCTGCAGCGCGGCAACGGAGAGAGACAGATTTTGAGCCATTGCCTGAATACTTCCCGGATGTGCCAAAGTACGAGACCCTGTCGAAGCCGGCTGGGCCTACCGCGACTGAGTCTGCGCCGGTGAATTTGCCTTTATCACAATTGCCGACCTATGCAGGCGATTCTGGGACTGGGTCTGAACAAGTTGCTGCTCAAAGAAGTTCAAGCCAACAATAACGCCGATAATGATGATGGAATGTTCAAGAATCTCTTTTTATATATTCTTCTATCAATAAGACCTCTCTTATGTGTGAATTCAAGGCAGTCCATTATGTTGAAGCCGAAATATTCCTTGCCTCGAATCAGACGCAACCCACTCTCCCGTCAATACACCGCGTTCTAAGCGCCCAGTGTAGACAACGCTGACTTCCTTCGCCGCACTTGATACTTCTTTTGCGACCTCAATGAAGCGAAATCCCAAACCACTGGCATTTAAAGTACCAATGACGAGCAAATCGTCCACCACATTCCTCCCACCGACGATCCCTTCCGAAAATTGAAACTCAAACTTCATGCGGTACCGCGCCACACACACCACCTCCTTCTTTTCTCCGCGCGCCGTTCGTTCAAGATGCGTAAGTCCAGTCGCGAGCTTCACGAGCACGGCGTGGATTCCAAAGTCACCGTCGCGTTGTTCCTGCGCGGCGTTGTCTGAATCTGCATCCGGAGCGATGGGTACTATTTCGAGTTCCTCGGCAAATCCGGACCAGAGACCGTTTTGAAGGGCAGACAAGGGCTCTTTTTCCGCTGGAGAGTGTTTGACCGATGAAGGGGGTTTGTGGAGGAGCTTCGCGGTGATGAGGTTTGTGGCCTCGGTTGCGGCTGCTATTCCTTTGGCGGCTGCGTCGGAGGCCATTGTGGCAAGGTTTGTCACGCTCAGTGAGGCCTTCATGGATGGATGAGAGTCCTCTATTGGTCTTAATGTTGGAGCAGGGGGTGACTGCATTGCTCGGCTTCCCTGGTTTCCGCTCGCTGGTGGATGAATTGGGTTCAAGTGCAGTTTGGCAACCAAATTGGAGAGGATAGTCTCGGCTCCTTCCTCAGCAACGAGTTCGGTCATCTTAGCCGTCATTTTTTCAATCGCTGGTCCACCAAAATGCGTCACGAGTGGTTCGGCCACGCTCATTGCTATTCCCTCTCCGAGCTTGTGTCCGACGAAAACAGCAATTAATTGTCCAGTCACCAGAATATAAATGTTCTCATCTGTCTCCTGTCATTGAGAGTGTGTGAGAAGGAATGCAGTCAAACTTGTACCATACTGTTGGCAAGGGATGAAGGTGGCGCATCGTGACTTCTTTCAAGATGTCATCATGATCAAGAAAAGTTTTATGTGCATCCAGTCCCGTTTTTGCAATCGACATGATTGCCATGGGGCTTTTTAATATGATTTTGGCGGCTGAACCTATTGCTGGACTGATCGATTAGATTGAGGATTTGAATTCCCTCTCCTTGGTTCTTGCCTTTAGCGACAGCTTTCTTGTGTGCTTTTCGGCTGGCTTGTTCCATGGAAAGGAGGGTCTGGAGACCGAAGGGTCCGTGTGTCAGTCAACATAAGATCGCCACAAGGGTTCTGACCGCGTTGTCCAGGTTCCGAAATTCTGCAGGTGTAGCTTGACGTGTAACCTTTGGCCTTGCGGCATTCCAGGGCATGGCACGTTGTTGTTGGGCTGGGAATTGTCAGATGCAATATTCTCAAGTTACTTCACAAACTTCAGATCTCATCTTACTTCAAAATCCGATCAAAAAACTAAGCAGTTGTTATATGCGCTTGACGTTGTGGAGACCAGAGCCCCTCGCCAACTTAACCTCCCGCCACTGATGGCACAATGACCCTTTGCTTCCTCTAATCTGGACTCACGGCCACTTCAACAAGTCAATCAACACGCCATTTCTTGCAGAATGCAGATGTCGTCCTTATCAAGCACGGTCGTCTGAGAATAATCTCTTAAGTTCTACTCCGTTCCCTCCCACATTCCTGAGAAATGGCTGGATTAGGCTGCTCAAGGTTTGAAGCGAAGTAGCGCTCGCGTTCGCTGAAGAAGGCTTTCTAAAAGCGGATCAGCTGCCATTGGTTGCTGGCTATATTTGCGGTAGAGAAGCGGCTGAAACAACTGTGTTGGTCACGTCTTGATGCTTCCTGTCCCTGAGGAAGCGCGTGTCTGCGACGAAATTTTCAAAGTGGTGCCACTTGTGATGAAGCTGTTGCAGTGGTACCACCTTGTGTGCCCTGTGTGCCCTTTGCTATGTTCAGAGGAATGGTTGCATTCGCGGCAGCCTGGCATTCATGACATTCTCGGCCACGGCCTCCACGACACGAATTTGGCAGTCATTTGCTCTACTGTATACCTCCGAAGCATGTAATCACTGGCTTCATGACGCCGTGCGCTACTTTTTTGCCAGAAACAACTAATTTGCAAGTCGACAACCAGCGCGAAACATCATTTCCAATCCATCCTCTGAAGTGACTTACCCAATTGATATGCAGACATTACGTAAATGTTTTTGTCCGGTAAGGCTCCAGTTGTCAGACCACCCCGCCGGACATCCTGCAGGATTGCGCCTTGCTCGACGTAAGTCTGACTAGCGGCTAGCTCCGCGCGCGCAATTGACATTACGGCGTCGGGAACGGGGCTTTTTTGGTCAAGTTCAGCCGATCAACCGTGATGCTTCGAACTCAGAATGCCATCCGAGATAGAGATGCAGGAATACAACCTTCATATACCAGACAGGATTGCGCTTGCGCTTCACGCAGGCCTCGCACTCGAGCTCGAGCACACTCCCTGGTCCATAAATGTCGATATTGAGCGACGGCGTCGGTCATTTAATTTAGATAATATTTAAGATCCTACATGAATATATCAAATTTTGTAATTAAACAATTCATTAAAATTATTATAAATTATATTAAATATTTTCCGTCATGTTATCTTAAATAATATATGTTTAATATTAAATATTATTATTTAATTGTATATTATCGTTATGGTTATTAGTATATTAAATGATATTGTTAATATATGTTAGTTTGTTATAATAATAATAAATATCAGATATATAAAACATGTATTTTTTAGATTAATAAAGTCATCTGTATTATATACAAGTATGTACTTTTCATTCAGTTAACCGTGTCGGCGATTGCGAAGAGCGTCGGTGCCGTCTTTGTCGCTTCGGCATCGCGTTTGCGTGTCAGAATCACGCCCGCGCAGCGTCGACCTGTCATGGACCGAGTCCTCTGCACACTTTTCTAACAGCAGAAGGTTGACCTACCTAAACGAAAAACTAATAGCACGCACACAAATACAAGAACACAGAAATAGAACAACGATAATCTAATTTAATCAAACTGCCAAGTCAACAAAGCCAGCACACGTATAAAAAACGACCATCCACCGACTTGCATGCGTGGATGCAGAAGATTAAATGGAGGTTTCAGGCTGGACACCTTGGTCGAAGTTGCGGAAGAACGGGATCAGCGATGCAACGGTTCCCACAATGGACACGGGCAGGAAGGCCCATAGAGCCTTTCCAC
>MU614767.1:0-40219 GCA_025201725.1 Chytriomyces sp. MP71
CCAAGTCGAGGCACCGTGTTCGAAACTTGAGGTCGGAACCTTAACCACCTTAACCTTAAGCTATATAACCATCCAAAAAAACTGTTCCAAGAGTCGTAACAAATGCAATAAAGCAATATAACTTAATGTTTTCGGACATTTCAGCTCGTGCTTGCTCCGATTCCCTCCATTTTTGTGCAGGTCCTTTTAGCCACTCTTTAGCTCGCATCAGCCAACAAAAGAACACCTCTCGACCAGACAAATTCTGACCTTCAGTATTGTTGTCGCCTGCTTGGTGAAACTGCTGGCTACCTGATTTCGCACTCATCATGGCCCCAAAGAAAGCAGACGCGTCCATTTCTCCCTTGTTAAACATTTGCAAGCCAAGATGACTTCTTCGCGGAACTGCAGCTTTTCAGCTCCATTATTCAGACGATAGCGATACACCTTAGACGATCTAAAATCCCTCTCAGGGCCACACAGTTGCTCCGCTTTCGGTGTGTCAAAATCGTTCATATCATTATCCGGGTCTGCTTGAACAGGTTCTGCCTCCAGTATTGGAGCGCGGCAATGTACGGCTCCTAGGCTGGCCCTGTCTCCGAAGCGAAGTGTGTCTATCTCATTTGCATCCGTTTCCGTTTGAATCGAGGCTCGTGCTTCGATGGATGTCACTCAACGAACCATGTTTGTTGGAATTTGGGAAGGAAGTGGGTGGAAGTTTGCGAATTATGAGGAAAATCCCAGAAATTTAAGAAAATTTTATTTTGATTAAACAAATCCAAATCCTGAGTAATCGAATTAGAATGGGACAAGGCGTACAGGACAGGCAAGACTCACCAGTCGCGCATTCGGAAATGGCCGTCAACAGGGTCGCTCGCAAGTCTTCATAAGTATCGTACTCAGGCAAATCAATTTGGTTGAAGCTACGGAACAAGACTAGCGGTTAGGCCATCAAAAAATTATGGATCGATAACTAACCAAGTGTGAGCAGAAGGGAGACGCAGTTTTGATGCGAAGTCTTTGTGAATTTGGAACTTTTGAATCCCATTCGATCCTTCCAGAGCCTTAAAGCCTTCAAGCGGAACCTTAGAGGTACCCGTGGCGAATTGAATCAGTTTTGCGCGCTCTTCTTGAGAGAAACTTCGAACAGCACGCCAGAACCACTGGATCTGAGGAGATGAGGGTGAGTAGTTTTGATATTCCGTGTTGTTCTTCATGTCATCGATGTCAATGTCTGGCAAGCCAGAAATCAACAATTCCAGCTCTTGTTCGTTGAAGATCTTGATTAGGTCTTTTGGAATGATGTCATGAAATCCACCAAGGAAGGCATCAATCTGCTGCTGGATAGCTTTGGTCAGCTTCTGCTCAGTGATGAGAGAGACGTATTCTTGCTTATTTTCCTCAGTGACGGCAATGTTGCGACCATCTGGTTTCAAGTCAATAATACGCTGCACACCGAAGTCGTCCACTTCTGTTGAGAAGGTCAGGTCAATTACGTCAGTGATGTCGTTCTGCAACATCCATTGAAGTGACTTGTGGAATTCAGGATCAATGGCCTCCATATCTTTCCAGTCGACAGGGATTTCTAACATACACTTGTAGAAGGAACGAGTAAAGTACGCATCGAGCAAGCGACCGTCATAAATGGCTTTCCCAATGATTCTTCCAACAAATCTGAAGTATAAAAGGTGATCTGGATTGATCCAAGACGAACGATTAGGCTGGTAAGTGACCTTGTCAACAGCTGACGGCTTAAAGAGGGCGTAATCCGGGTTAAACATTTGGCGGGCAAGCACTTGGAAGAATTCGCGTGTAACACCACCCGCGTCAACACCCTCTTCGTCGTGGAAGCGAATATTGAGCTTTCCATATTTAATCTCCTCTCCATTCCGACCATGCAGTTGATGATATGAATCTTCGAAAACAAGTGAACGACGAACATTGAGTTGTAGGCTTCCATAATGGTCTCGCGGAGACTTCTTGTGAAGTTGAAGGCTGAAGTAAGTTCTTTTGTTGTCAAACTCCAGAACCTTTGGATTCTGAATCAACAAGGAGAAAGACCCACTCATTAATGTTGGGTTATTTCGAACCATAACATTTAAAATCTTCTTGTGGTCTTCAGTGAAACTATTGAAAAGCTCCTCATGGGACTGGGGCTTGTTATCTTTGTTCTTTGCAAATGACGCAGAGTGAATCAGTTTGGGCGGACCTTGCGGTACTGAGTTGTGCTTTGGCGCCACAAACGGCTTGGAAATCACCATGAAAGCCTCAATAAGGGGCAGTAGCACAGTTCCAACTCGTGTAAGGTCATCATTCTGTGATACAACGCCCATAACAGTACCCAAAGCCTGCCACAACATCGGCATATCAATCTTGTTAAAAATGGCAGCGAGATTCTCTTCAATTGTTGGCTCAGGCTTCGACGATATTTGAGCATCACGAACGCCCATTGAGCCTGATAGAGACTCGACAGCTTCAAAAGCAGGTTTGGAAGACAGGAATTTCTCGCTCTCCTTTTCCTTGTCTTTCTGACTCTGATTCAATTTTGAGTGAATATAATCCAATGTTTTCAATACGCGCAAGAACTTCGCCTGTTGCGACGCCGGAGTTGAGAACTTCGCCAGTGGGCCGGTGTTTACGTCAATATCATCTTCGGTTGCAGTCAAAACCTGGGCCACTTCGTTCAGATCGGCGACAATCGACGACCCCAAAGATTGTGAGTGAGCAACCAACTCAGATGTGATTATTTCGCGATTGTTATTCAACGGAGCCAAGTGCTGGATCATGGACAGGGTATACTGGAATGTTTTGATGGAACATTCCCCGACGGTCAACACTTGCACAATGGCACGGACATACTGGTCAGGTATCATTGGTACCTTTAACACTTCTTCAGCGAGTTCTGGTCCAACGGGAACAGCAGGAGGCTTATCTGCAGCTGCCGAGCTTGCGTCACCACCAGGGGCAGGCGCTGACGATGAGCCAGACGCGGCTTCTGAGGCTGGTGGTTGGCCAGTCGCTGGAGTCAGTCCAATTGTAGCAGCATCTTTAGGTTTCGCACCACCAAGCGACGAGATTGGCCGCAAAACAAAGGTCAAAAGCTGGACAAGTTGCTCAAGAAGAACCGGGTTTGAGAGAAAGATAGGCCGCTCTACCAGGCTCAGCAAGACCACAACCGGGTAAACGTTCGAAACTGCCTTATCTTTGCCCTTGCGCTTTGATTGAGGGCGATACTTTCCGAAAGTGTTGGCGAACTGCTCATTCTCTTGCAGAAAAAAGACCACAATCTGGTCGTTGCTCCCGACAAGGAAAATCAGCGTTTCCAGGCATCGTTGGACAATAAGATTAGGGATAGACTCGAAAGGCTGGGCCGTGGAGAATGAGACTACCTTCTTAGGCGTCATATTTGACTTTCCTTTTCCTTTGATAGTCATTTGAGAGAAGTTCTTATCCAGCAGAATAAAGTCTGCGTTTCCATCCCAAAGAATGGACAAGAACATAGACATCAAATCCAGACGAGATCGGCTGTTCTCGCATAAGTTTAGAAGCAGGCGATTCAGCGTCTCCTTGTTTGCTGGTTCAGGCACGAAGAGAAGGCGTAACAACGTGAACAACGCGGGTTTCTCTACTAGCTGCACAACGTCCCGAGTCGATTTTTTCAAAACTTTCGGAGCAGAGACCGGATTTGTGCCACCTTCATCCGCACCAGCAATGATTCGTCGCGCAGCCTGACTGATTCCCTGCCGAAGCCGAGAAATGTTCCGCAGAGTATTGTTGGCTTCCGCTAGGAATCCGAAGTCGTTATCCTGACGCAGCAAGGGATCTGTGTTGCCGAAGAAAGCCGGATTGATATCCGAACCGCCAAGAGCAGCGCGCGAATTAGACGAAGACACTGGTTGTTGAAGTGATCGAAGCGCATCATTCCGGATATCTGGCGGAAGAGCGTTGAGAAAGTCGGACATATCAGGGTTGTCCGGAACGATCGGAGCAGCGGCTGTCCGTTGGCGCTGGTCTTGTAAATGCTGATTCAGAACCTCCATTCGAAGATCTTCCGGAATGGCGGCAAGAAACTCAGGGTCGATGCCAGAATCTGAAAGAGAACCGTTGGTTGACAAATAATCACTTAGAGCGAACTAACCAGTGATATCGATTGTTTGCCCTCCCATTTCCACCAAAACACGCGACGGAGCGGATGCAGCCGCTCCGGTCGAAGGCATTTCAGCCTGAGGGGCATTCGCGATGTTCTCAGGAGCCGCGACAGTTGAGGGAGCAGCAGATGTTGTCGACGACGCTAATAAATCACCGGGAGTGACGTCCATGGCAGTAGCCTCGGAATGTGAACTTTGAGCGGCTTCTGCTACCTCAGAGTCAGCCTTGGCCTCCTTAGTGGCTTCGATTTCAAGGCGTTCTTTCTCTTCAGCCTCCAACCGAATTCTTTCACGCTCCTCTTCTTCTGCCTTCGCCTTAGTTGCCGCAGCTTCCGCTTCTTTACGTTTTTCTTCTTCAACCTTCCTTTCTTCCTCTTCGTGGGCTTTGCGTTCTGCCTCTTCTTTCTCACGCAGCTTGCGTTCTGCAAGAGCGGCAGGGGTCAATAACGACAGGGTCTTGTCCAGAATGCGAAGTGCCACCTCTGCGTATTCAAGTCCATACAGCAGGCGAGCTTCGTACACCCAGCGTTGAAGGGAAGTTTGGATAGGAGAGGAAGAATGCAAAGATGCTAAAGCACGGTCTTCAGACGCAGAGTCTGTGCTACTTAAAACAACTTCTGGATGCAGCGTGGTAGGGTCAAGCCCCCGCCTGTTGAATAGATCTCTGAAATCCCCAACGGGCACTCCGTTTGATTGAATTTCAATGCGGAATGCCTGACCTTGACGTTCCATTTGTTGAATTTGCTGCACTGCTTGCGGACCAGCAATTGTTTGGATAAAGTTGTGCCAATCCAAGTCATTGCTGAGCAAGCTGCCGCGAGCCTGAGACTGGAAATTTCTTGCTGTGGGCGGCATTTGGTGCTGTAAATTGATTAAGAGTGGATGAGACTCTTCGAGGGGGGCTGGCTGCCGATTGAGAGGAATCGGTCGATCAAAGAGGTCGCCGTCAAAGCCATCGCCGCCAACGGGATCCCACATATATCGCCGGCGTCGGTTGGAGCGTTCATTGCCACCAACACCTTCATCGCTGAGTTGACCATCGTTTTCGTCAAACGGAATTACAAGGTCGTCATCGTCATCCTCGGAGTTTTCATCGTCTACGACATCAAGTCAAAGTCGATTCCGAATCAACATTTGAATGTTACGCACCTCCTGCGTTGTCCTCTTCACCCTGTTGATC
Organism: Chytriomyces sp. MP71; assembly: GCA_025201725.1. Classification (NCBI taxonomy): domain Eukaryota; kingdom Fungi; phylum Chytridiomycota; class Chytridiomycetes; order Chytridiales; family Chytriomycetaceae; genus Chytriomyces; species Chytriomyces sp. MP71. Next base: position 5,308 of record MU614767.1, read on the forward strand.
ATCTTCATCGTTTTGATCGTCATCATCGTCATCGCCTTCATCACCATCGTCACCTGACGAGAAAAAAGTCAGGCTTTTACAAGGAGACACGCCACCAACCATCCTCGCCGTCGTCGTCATCATCATCAACAACTTCTCCATCCGTATGAATCGCAATCTCATCGGCATGCTCGTCTTCCTCTGAAGATTCGTCTTCCCAGTTCATTTCATCATCTGCTCCTGCTGCCTAAACGCGCATTACTTAAGCCTCATTTATGCAAAATCAACGACTCAAACCTCATTGTCAGTAGAATCGATATCCTCGTGTGCTCCTTGATAAGGTTGAGGTACAATGATTTCCATATCATCTTCAGGATCTGAGTTGTCCTACAGTAACCAATAAAGTGAGACAGATATTCAGCTGCAGGCTAATAAACTCACGTCATCGTCCTCGTCGACATCGCCTTCTTCTCCAGAGTACCCATCATCATATTCACCTTCATCAAATTCTTCGCCACCTTCGTCATCATCTGAGTCTGATATGTCATCCATTATCACGTCATCAGGTTGAACATTGTACATGTTCAACGCAGAGTTGCGATAAATGTTGGAAATTTCCTCGTTCTCGCTTTCATGCATCCCACCGCGTTCGTCTTCTGAGGAACCATAATCTGTCGATTCAGCTTCAGACTCCACAACCATCATTTTGTTGGAGGTGGTCGCCTTCTTTGCTGGAGTAGCCTTGTCCGAGTTTGCTGGTAATTTTGCAATTTTCACAGCCATTTTCGTGAGGGTTTCGAGGGGCTTCAGCACTGTGCTCGTAAGAAGTTTCGCGCGGGGATGAAAGGCGTCAATTTCAGCCAAAATGGTCGTTAAGGTGTTTGTAAAACCCTTTTCAAGCATTGTCTTGGTAGCTGCAAGGACAGGATTCTGGCTGGCAGGGAGTTTAGAAGTTTGCGGAGGGTACCGGATCGTCAGAAGCTGATGGCACAAATCCGCCAAACCATAGAACCTGCCGTAACGAATGTCAGCAGATTCAGTGGAAGTAAGGGCATCCTTTAAAGCACGAGAAATAGACTCCACAACCGCTTTGCAAACCACTTGGTGCTGCTCATTGAGGGCTTTATCTTCAGTTAAAGTCGATCCCGTGCACAGCTTTGTAATCAAGGTGACTGTCCATGCGCTCTCCATGACACGGCGCTTCATGATTGGATTCGAGTCATTTTCATTTGACGCAGGTAGAGGTAATACGTCCGTCAGGAGGTAATACAATAGCGGGTGCCTAGAGGACTTGTGTGGGGTTCCCTTCAAGTTGTTCTTGGTGAAAGACACTACATGGGCTTTGCAGATAGAAAACGACCCAACCAGCTCAGTCAGCGCTTGAAGAATGTAACCACGTTTGAAATGAGCTGCGCGGGCAACCAATTCAGCATCCTTCTCAGTTCCGGCAGTCAATGCCTTTGATTCGAGGAGTCCATTGATAAGGAAGTACACAACATCTCTGCTGAGGTCCCTTTCCTCAATATCAGTGATCAGCGTAACACTTCGATCTTCAAGCTTTGGTTTCAAGCTAATTTGGGGCGACTTATACTTCGGGTCATAGTTAGGAAGTAGGCAAAGGCCAGCTGTGACTTGATTAAACACTTCTGCGTCACGACACACAAGCGGGGCGTTGCCCTTCAAGTAACTAGAAACATCCTTTGATCGCGCAGTCTTAAACCAATTTGTGATTTCAACCTCCATGCTCGAAGCTAGCACTTTTTTCGATTCAACTAAGTGCCGCAGTATGACGGTGATAAGCGAAAACTGAGCAGGAAACTCTCCCAACCGATCATTCCTGAAAATCAGACGCATGCCGTCGCGGTTGAAGAATGCTTCAGCAACACTGTGTGACCGAGTCAACCTAACCAGGACTCGTAGGCAGGCATGAAGACTATCAGAATCCAGGGATGACAATCCCAACAAGTGAATCATGGGTTCCAACACGATATCTGATCGAAGAGAAGGAGTCGAGTTGATGTCAGAAACCGCGGGTTCAGATGATGAGCTTGTCGTGACTATTGGAACACTCAGGCGGTTTTCATCCCACTCGGAAATAATTGTCTCCACGATAAGAATAGCAGGAGGAAGCCACTTTGGCATAAGCGATTCATTTTGAAGTTTGCCAGTGGAGGCATTGAAGAACTTGATTACCGTCTCGAAAAACTGACTTCGGGTTTCATGTGTGCTTTTCTTAAAAGACACATCGTTTAGTAGTAATGCAGTCAAATGAAGCTCAAGTGCTAGACGAGGAAGCACATCCTCATTGCCACTCATTACCAGCTTCAGAGTTTCCTCCACCCTCGTAAACAATGGTGTAGAGACCACAGAAAAGTGTCCCTTTCCGATCAAACAGAGAAGATCCTTGAGTTCAAAAGTGATGAAGTCAACCATGCCAACAAGTTCCAGTGAGCGCCGAATGGCCCTCTTGGTGAATTCCGCTCTCAAATCGTTTAGACTGTCGAGACGTGCTCTTTCGTCCACGACTTTGCCTTTGCCTTTTCCAGCAACCGCCGACAGGGAGGATTCGGTATCTGTCGTCATAGCCTCCATTTGCGCCACACCACTGCAATCGCTGTCCCCGGCGTCTTGAGCAGAGGCTGCGATGGTGGCAGGAACTTCAAGATCGACTGTCGTAGGCGCGACAGACATAGCCAACGCTTGCGCGAGGGCAGCCTCCTCATCTGACTCTTCGTCCATATCATCGTCATTGTGGACGTTACCATCAGCGTTAGATGGCACAGGGACAGTGCCTCCGGCGTCAACTTGGGAATCAGATACCGTTGATTGAGATCCCGCCACTGCCTCGCCAGAGTTGCTCGCTTCAACGGCTACGCCATCGTTAGTCGCAGCTGTAGAAAGTGCGAGGGGGGCAGTAGGCGGTTGGGGCGGTGCTGATGAGGCTTCTGCACGCGCCAGTGCGTCCGTAACGAGTGCCGGGTGTGATAGAATGTAGTCTACTGCACGCATCACATTGTTTCCGCATCGTATCAGGGCAGTTTCCGCTGCTCCTCGTGGGTATCCCATGTCAACCAGTTGCTCAATGTGTGCTGCATCGGGGACAATTGGCTGAAGTGCGGCACCACCAGGTAGCCGTCCCAGCAAGGCTTGAGCGAAGGGGGAATTGAAAGACAGACCAGAGCCAGATGCTACAGCTCCAGACGCAGCAGGAGATACTTCACCGTCGGCCTTCAAAATTTGAGAGATGATTCCTAAGAGCGGTTTCCATATGTTGGCTCCAGGCTTGCCGCTCGAGATGGAAATGACACGCTCAGACTCCCATATGCGAGTTACGATCGGCAAGACTCGCAAGCGCATCGAAACCAAATGCTCGTATGCGTCAAAAAAGCCAGGTTGCCCCCGATCTTTGTCTTTGCCTTGAATAGCAAACGTGAAGGGAGAGTTGTGCAACACCTTCATGTCGCAACAGCTAGCCAAAATGCCAAGACATTTCTCAAGTAATAGGAACAGTGATGATACACGCTCTTTGTTCTCTTCCTGCGAGGCGTCGTCTTCGTGAAGTCCACAGATAGATTCCCAAACAAAGTCAGTAAGGGTGAATACTTCGTTCAATCCCCCACACTTATCAAATGCAACCACAAACGAAGTTTGCAAGCTGCCTTGATGCCGCTTGTCAGTGATCATGCCTTCCACAAATGTCACAACGCTCGTAACATACGCAATCTTGATTCCGTTGGTGAGCGGCAATGCCTGAACTCGTGACCAGTCAGTTGCCAAACAATGTTTTACGCCACCAGCTATCGTTTCCATGATCTTTTGAGCTGGAGGTCTGTTTTCTTTAGCGCTAATGGGTTTAGTCGTGAGCAAGCGCACAAGGCCTTGAAAGAGGCCAGTCAAAATGGTTGGGATCTGCGTCATGAATTCCTTGAAGAAATATGTGTTCATCATTCGGTAGTCCTTCCCGGAGAGGGCATCGTCATATAACAAGTCCATTTGCACGTCTGAAGCTGCGTCGTCTACAAAGGCATCATTCACATTCATGGATGACGTTTGTCGAGATAATGCAGACGTGGGCGCAGCAGTTCCCGGGGCAGGAGGCGGCTTTTTAGGGTTCATCTCGAACCAAGCCTTTGGCACTGTACTCTTCAACAAGGCGTGCTCGAACAAACAAGCCCTATGAAGATCAGCAAGAGATGGGAGAATAGACTCTCCTTTCTCTCCAGTAAAAGCGAGAACGATGGCGGACACGCTTCGTCCGTGCGACTGGTTGTGCGACGAAAACATGTCCGCAGCCAGGCGAACAATGCATTCAAGCGTGATAAAAGAGCGGAACATCTCTTGGGCCTTTGCGCACGCCTCTGGAGTTGAGTCTGGAGAAGTTGGGAGGGTCAACGACACAACAAGGAACACAAGACGCGCGACGAACCATTTAAATCTATGTACTTGTAACTCCATGATCCATCACCTGAAAATTCCAAGAACTCTTGAACCTTCTTGAGAGAATTACGAAGGCCATCTTGAATCACAGGAATCACATTGGCCGAGTTGCCTTCCATCAAAATTTTGAAAAGAAATACGAGCGAGTATAAGCCCGAGTTTGAAAGGGCGAAGTCCGCAGGAAGCGAAGGCAATGAGTATATCTTGATAAGCTGCTCACATCCACCGAGTCGCACGAACTCTTTTGAATGGGCTGGATTCTGGAATAGGCCCTCCAAGAATCGCGCCAAAATGTCTATGAGAGTACCAATACGCGATTCCTTCTTCTCGTCTTCGCCTTCTTGGACCACAGTTCCGGGACTTATGATATTTGCAGGCGTTGGAGTAGAAGCGCCAACATCCACCATGACTTCATCCACGATATCTCCGACGGCTGGTTGCTTAGCCCAAACATGCTGCTTCAACCCCTTCAAACTATATAGCGACACTTCTTCTTCCCTCAGCGTTTGTCCAAACTCGACCATCTCCTTCACAACTTCCAACACCGTCATTAACGTGCTCTCCTTCAACGTGGGGTGATGCCGAACAAGTTCGTCTACTGCACCACCAACGACATGTGGCATGTCACGGTCGTAAAATGCAGTGCGGACGGCAGGGTCCTGATCCAACAGAAGACGCAAAAACTTGGGCAAGGGATTGGTCTGTACAAAAGCATCAAGACCAGCCTGGTTCAAGCAAATAGCCCCAAACGCGTTGGGGAGGGCGCTAATCACTTCGGCACTGAGGGGGTATGATCCATTGTGAGCAAGTTGAAGAAGCGTTTGTGGTAGTTTCGATTCCTGAAGAATCGGCAAACTAGCCGGCTCGTTGTGAATGAAAGTGGACATGATATTGATAGCTGCAAAAATTTTATCAAATTCCCGTCTTCATTCCTCGCTAAGCCCAGTTCGACACTTACCAAGACCCAGCACATTCGCGCCAAAGAACATGGCATTCTCAAAAATGACCAACACACTTTGAGGAAGCGAAGTCTCAATTAAGTTCCTAAGCTGGTCTGCCATCCCTGAGATCTGCATCATGTGCATGATGAACTTCAACAGAGAACGAAGGAAGGCAACTTGCACAAAGGAGATGTCATTCAGAGTGCTGCCCGAATGCTTCTCTTTGACATGCATGCACAGTGCGACCTCACTCTGATAACATCACACGAATAATCAAAATTACATAAGTCCTTCCACTTGATGCTGACTGACCTTAATGCGCGACACGATCATCTCGACACCGTTGCATGCAGTGAACGCTGTAAACGCATTTGGAAACGAAAAGGTCATCAAGTCCAAGAAGGTGACAAACTTGGAGATGTTCTAAGCATCAAAAAAGATTTTAGAAAGTGAATTCGACAACCACTAGAGTACACATACCTTCATTTGCGCAGGTCTTTGCACTTGGAATGCTTTGACGATCACCTGGATGATTCCAGACGCAACCACCATACTTCCACCCATGTTGGTGTTAACAAGCTGAGTCAAGAAGCTGAAGTACGCTTCCACGAAGTCCACAGAGTCCAGTCCTAACCCATCATGAGTTTCTATCGTAGTCAAAGTCACAAAAACATGGAACCAACCGTCAGTGGACTCCAAGATGTGGATCACGCGTCTTGTGATAGACACTAAGATACCATGGTTGACTGAGGCGCCAATAGCGTTCAAGACGTCCATGGAGCGCGACTTTTGACGGCTAATGGATTCCAAAGCGTATAAAGCAGCCGCTTGAAGTTCCTAAGAGCCGTAAGATTGACGGTTAACTTCATTACGCAATCGATGCGAAGGGAATAAACACGAACATAAGGGATTCCAGGAGTTCCAGGTGCGCATCCAACAATATCTGCCAATACAGTCGGCAAGTCCGGTTCATACAAAAAGAATTTGCTTTGACACAGGTCTTCCGGTAACAAGGATACTGAATGATCATGAGAAGCGTCAGAGATAACAACAAAGAATGGCCAAAATATGTCTACCAGCGACACAAAGCGCCAGAATGCGCATTAAAACCAACTTGGCCCGTACAGGCCGATCTCTCTTAGAAAACGCGCACCTCGCACGGTGCACAACGCCGAAGACATGCTCGGGTGGTACATCATACTCCCTCACAACACGCTCGCAAAACTCTTGCTCCGTCATGCCCGTCTGGAAAACACAGGGGACATGGATGGTCACCAGACCTTCGCGCTTCTCGGGAAGCACGACACCGGCTGAGCCATTTGACGGGGTAGAGGCTGTGGCTCCAACTCCAGCCGGAGTGCCAAAGACACTGGAGGACGCGGCTCGTGGTTTGGGTGCAGGAGTACCAGATGGGTCCGCTGGGGTCGAGGAGGCTGGAACAGCTGCAGCAGTGGACCAACTCGGGTCTGAAGCGGTTCGAGATGTTACGTTGAACGCGTCAGACGGCATGGATGAACCAGAAACAATAGGTATTGCAGGTGTCGTCGGAGCGACCTGTTCGTTTATACGGGGAGCGTTTTCGAGTTAGCGAATGCTCATCAAAACAAGTGTGAGCTCGACGACAAAATCAAGAATATCTCGATGAATGCGCATTAAACAGTGGGAAAAAACAACATACAGCAGTGGAGTCCCCAGAGATTGAGGAATAAATATTCGCACCCGACGATGCGTTGCCCGTCCAATAAAATTGGAAGGAGAATGGCGAGTTTGACAAAAGGTCATCATTCTCGTCTTCTAATCCAGAAGCGGCAGGCATGGATTGCCCACCCGTGCCAGATTCAGTGAGGGGCACTTCCTCTTCCATCTTTTCTCCAATGGACTTTTTCACTCTTTTTGCCGAAGCATCCGGTGATCCGAAAGGTACTCCTGTCGGTGTGGCTGAGACTGAAGAAATGACCGACATTGGTGTCACAGATGACGCGAGGTCTGCTGCAGGGGCGATAGCCGCATCCAGGGTCTTGAGCTCCTTCAACAATCCCCCCAAATCCAAACCATCTTCTTTGGAACCCCAGCGAGAGGCAAGAATGATGAGTTTGTTGTGAGCCGGGGCAAGAGCGGCTTTCGCGGCTTTCGGTTTCGATTGACGCTGAGGAGGCCTGACCAAGAAATGAAGTGCGGCGTTGACAATATCAATATCGCGTGAGTTTAGCAATCCAATCACATGCTGGTGTTGTAGTTTGAGTGTTTTTGTTTTTTTAGTGTGAGGGGCAGTTTAAGGTCAATGCAAAACGGCGCACCCACCTCAAACGACGAATACAGCGTTCTGCTCGTGCAGTTGTCCCACAATAGACGCGACATGTCGAGAATTGCAACAACCAAGTCTTTCGAGACGGGCTCGATGTCTTGCGGAGCTGTCGGAGTGGCTGAGCCAGATAGTCCCAAGGTGGGTGCATTTGCAGGGAGCATGGGATTTTTGTTCACAGTGCTTGCATTATTTGAGGGCATTGCAGCCTCCTGGGGTAGGACCGCATTTGCGTGAGTTTGGGCAGAGACGAACACGCCAAGCAGGTGGTCGAAGCGGTTTAGGACGGCGACCCAGTGGTGGAGGTCACTCTTTGGCATTGCATATGCGAGCGGTGCCGCATCATCTTTTTGAAGCGAGGCATGCGATGCGGGTTAAGAAGGTTGCAGTTTGTCGAGGAGAAGTTCGGGTTACCCACCTCCAAGTCCAAGTTCGGATGCAAGCCCTTCTATGGGTCCGGTCGACGACAGTGAACCACCACCAGCCACCACGGCCGCACGCACGGCAGCGGAGAGTTCAGACTGCGGTAGCGACGCGAGGCGCGACACGAGCGGAGCCAGCTGCGAGTCCTGTTTCCAGTGTCAGCCCCACGTCCAGCAGACCACCCCTCATCACGCATCCAACATCGAACAGCAATCATAAGTAGCATTCAGCATGCATTCGCTTCGCGTTCCATGTCCCATCGCACAATGGCACCAGTCAACCGCACTCTCCCCCTCTCTCCGCCAGAACTGTACATGCCAGCAGCATGCTACCCACACTTGTGACACATTCTCCACTGAAGCTAGACAACACTAACCAGCCCGCTCAGTCTCTTCGGGAGGCTCTTGCGCGGTATTGGCGCCATTTTTTGGTTTCTTTTTGCAATCGAAGACCAGAATTCCTCTTTTGAAAAAAAAAACTAAATAAAATATGTCGACGACAGGATACTTCAACGCCGGTAGTCTCTGCGATCGTCGCGCCGGTCATCATATTTCCGAGGAGGTGGGGAAACGGATCCTGCAAATCCAAAAACATTACCATCGACTGAGCCATGGAAAGTGAGAGAAAAAGGAGGATGAAAAGATACTGAATACTCACTGCGGCGGTAGGAAGGCGAACGGGAACGCGCGTCACGACCTCCGCGACCATGCTCCCTCCCCTTCCCAAAGTCATCGCGAGGGCCACCTCGCCCGTAGGCATCATCCCCGCGTCCACGTCCATGATCATCGCGCGATCCTCCACGCCCATAAAATTCATCACCGCGACCGCGTCCATAATCGTCCCGACGAGCCCCCCCACGCCCATACGAATCGTCGCGATATCTGCCAGCTGGTGATCGGGAGCGAGACCGTGACATACGCTTCCCTCCCGATCCGTTTCCTCTCCCGCCACGGGAATCATCGCCATAATCCAAGTCCGCGTCGTCGCTCCGGCGCCTATCGATTCGCGGAGGAGGTGACCGGCCCCCACCTCTGCCGCGTCCAACTCCACCAGCACCACCCCCTCCTGCGCCTGCAGGGCCAGCTGGCCCATTTTTGGCCGTCGCGGCAAGAACCTCCTTTACCTTAGCTTCCAAATCCCTTGCAATCAGCACCGGAATACGCGGCAACATAGTCCCCAGCCACTTTTGTTCCAGCAACAGGTCCTTGCACACCTTTCCAATCGTCATGACGCGCGGCCGCACCCCACCCTCCACGCGAACCTCTTCATCGTCCTCCAGATAATCACCAAACCAGGACCACAAATCGGCGGGGTCACAGACGTAACGCAAGTAGAGAAATCCTATGGCGCGAATATGCGGGCTATCTGGGTTATCAATGAGCCCTTCGATTTGCTTGATGGTGAGCTTGAGAGTCCAGAGCTTGTAAAGGAGGCAAAAGGCCGTGCTGGCGTGAGTCCCCTTTAAGAAAGGCTCTGTGTGGTGAGAAGAGATTGCTGTTAATGATATGTTCTTTTCCAAGGATGGGATTTATCTTGTGAGACAAGGCGGACAGGCAGATGGAGGGAATATGATGATGTATGGGACGAAAGATCGTGAGCGAAAAACAAGAGGGTTGCAAAGGGGCATTTACACGAGTGTGCGGAGAGATGGTAATGGTGTTTCAGGATGGGTGACTGCGCACGGAAGGAAAAGCTGAACAGCGGGCAGCCTGCCCCGACCCAGAGGGAAACCTAGGAGTTTAAATTGCACGTGCACACTCACCCAGCGACGTGACTGGGTGGCGGCGGGTAGGTGGAAAGCTCGGTGAGTACAATACGGAGCAACCTCAACTATGCGTGCGACATACCGTGTTCGTAAATCTCGGCAATCACCTCGTGGTACGTCTTCTTATCGTATAAACCTTTAAAGTACGGGGACGCTATAACTGTGCAAGCAGATGGGTGGGTGTCAGCATGCGCCAACCCGGTGCAACAAGGAACTCACTGTTTTGGTACACTATCTGGTTCAAGTTCATCGTATCCGCATTCCCGACCGTCTCTGAAACAGGCCGTCAGTCTTTGTTGCTGCACAGTCTCCTTCGACTGTAGAGTACTTACTGAGCTTGTTGGATGCCATTTGTCCGAATTCGTCCTTGGTTTTTCAGCTGACACCTGTTTTTATTCTCCTCCTTCAAAGCGTCGCTTCAGCATCCAACTTTTTAACATCTACGGCGAATCCAGCCACCATCCAATACACGGAGCGAGTGTCTGCGCGTCGACCAATGTCTTGGTTGATGCGACCCAACGTGTCTCGATAGTAACGAGAAATTTTGCCTGATGTCATCGCAAATGTTAGGATGGCTGACGGAGCAAGTGAGGACAATGGTCATTCTCATGAGCGTACCAGTCGGACAGATTCCCATTCCCACTTCATTTGCCACGAGAATCACGGATCGGCCCTCTGCCGTGAGCTTATCCAGGAACGACCCGATTTCTTTTCGGGCGGTAAAATCGACCTTGTCTGCGTACGCAACGGCTTCCTCATCAATGGTCTATTGCATATATCAGATAAATGATGGTGGCGATTGAGAGGGGAATGAACCTCGTCCTTAGGCCAGCCGAGCGAGCCCATCCAGTTGCTGAGCCATACTGTGAGGCAGTCTACGAGGACAACGGACGCTGAAGCGGGCAGATTGAGCTGTGAGAGGGCGACGGGACACTCCGTTGTAGACCACTTGATATGGTCACTTTTTGAAGGGGGGGACATTGAGGCCTTAGTGAGGGCAGGGAAGAAGGCTAGTACCCCTTGAGTCCGGAGGGCACGTTTGCATTCGAGTCCCTGTCCTGGACGTGGCGCCTGATGCGCGCGTCCATCTCTGCGTCGGACCGCTTTGCTGTTGCCACGTACGCAATCTCGAGGATGCCCGAGGCCGGGTCCGTCCTTCCGCTCGCCGCGAGTCGCTCGGCAAACGACGACTTTCCGCTTCGCGCGCCGCCAATCACGAGCAGAACCTGGCCTTGTTGACAGCTCATTATTTCTTTTTCTGCCACGAACACCGGGGCAATGGGAGACACCACCACGCAGGGAAGTGGAGGTCGCTCCAGTGCGCACTCCAGCGGAAGTGGCAGCGGGCATGGAAGCGGTCACGGGGGCCACGGCAGCATGCTGGCTCCGCCGTCCACCACAGCTGAACAGCAGCAGCCTGTCCAGCCCCGCGTGCCCAAGGAGGAGCGATCCACCTCATTCGCGGTTCAGGAACTCACTGCATTCTACTCGGGCATCATGGTGCGTATGGATCTGTCACTGATTTCTGTTGAACGCTCCTCCCCCATCATCGCGTCAACCCTAGTTCTTCACGCGCCTCTCCGTGCCAAAGTGGGTCAATCACTCCATGTACTGGCTCTCACTTTCTACAGTCTACTTTCCTATCATTGGCGTAATCGTCGCGTTGGTTGGCGCTGCCGCCTTCTGTGTCGCCTACTACCTCTTCCCGGCCTCGACTCTACTCCCCGCTGTGGCTTACACCGTTGCAACCATTCGATTCACGGGCGCTTTTCACGAGGACGGTCTCGCAGGTGGGCACACTCTTTCTCGTGCACTCTTCGTCTGATAACTTCGAAAAACAAAAGACATGGGAGACGGTTTTGGAGGAGGCTGGCGGCGCGAATCCATTTTGCGCATTATGCGAGACTCGGCAATTGGAACTTTTGGCGCCCTCGCCCTCATCTTGATGCTGTTCACCAAAACGGGTGCCATTATGAACTTGATTGAATTCACGCCGCTTCTACTCCCAGCAGAGCACGTGTCCAGCGTGTCAGGCGCAGCGTCTCTCCTTGTACTCTCAGGGCACATGCACAAACTGGCCCGCCTTACGGGCACCTTTGTGACGGCCCACGTCTTTGCCCGCTGGAGCTGCACTTACCTCCTTTACCGGTACAAATACGTTGAAAACGCATCCGCAGTTGGAAAAGAGTTTCTTCTCTCCGTCACACCCATACGCTGTATCATGGCGACCCTCAGTACCGCCGTCATCGTCGCCATGGCCCTCGCCTCCCACGACAACTACCTTGTTCAGATGGGTGTCGCGTGGATTGTGGCCGTCTGGGTGACTGTTTACTGGGGAGCGTATGTGAACCGTATCATTGGTGGCGTGATTGGAGATTGTTTGGGTGCAACGAACCAAATTGTGGAGGTGAGTATGTATTTGGTGCTTGGAATTGATTGGGTACGTGTATTTGCGGATGGTGCCAACGGTTATTTGTTGTTGAAGACGTTTGTGGATTCCTTCATCAAGTCTTGAGAGTAAAGTGTTTTTCGCATGTAACAGAAACGGTTTGCCGCCTACGGGCACGATATTTGTGCACGATGGGGGCGATGGGGGAGGGTTGGTTGGGGCACAAAAGAAGGATTTCAGATCTGTGCACTCCGTAAATGACGATGAAAGTGGACGGCGCCTTCTTTGCAAGGCTGCGACGGCTGCTGCGACTCATCATCCAGCCAGATACGGAATCAGCGGACACGCATGCATACGGCAGCCTGTTTGAGCGAATGCAGACGCTTCCACGGCTGTCGATGGTTCTGCTTGTTCTGAGCTTCCTCGTCGAAGTCTTTGCCTATCTGTGTGCGTCACCGTTTCCTTGCATATGATGAATCCATACTATGATCTAAACAATGGATCCGATGCACAGCGGGCACCCGTGTCAGCGAAATCTACCCTTCACTTTCAACGAAGGACCTACCTCGCTTCCTCACCCTGCTTGCCACCGTCACCGCACTTTATACAACCTTCGCTGCCCTTTATGTCGCGCGTCTTTGGATTCAAGGATGTCTGCTGATCGTTATTCGCAGGCGCCTGACAAGGATCCTTCATGACCTGTGAGTCCTCATTATGAAGGGCCGAAACACTAATGCGCTTCCCGACTCATTAGATTTGTGACAAAGAACAACCTCTACGACATAACTTGCATCATATCCTCCGCATCAGGAGCTTCAAACTTCCCAGTCACCAAAGATTCGGGAGATGGGACAGATCCAACTCCTCGCCTTGTCTTTGCGAGCGAGACAGAAGGGGAATCTTCCTCCCCAGCGTCCAGCTTTAATGCATTCGCTTCAGTCGATACTGAGAACGAAGACTCGGACCTTATGGACGAGCGCATTCTTCTTTTGCCAAACGTGGGCAATGCCAGGCCTGGCGACCCACAGGCTGGGCCTTCAAAACTTGACAATCCAGACCAAACGATTGCCCACGACGCCGAAAAGTTTTCTGAAATGGTCGCTCAAATTACCATCGACGCCATAACAGTTCCTTTCCTTATCGTGTATTACACCATTGAAACGTACAAGATCACAGGGACAATCTGGTCCGCCATCATCATTACTCTGTTTTTTCTTGTGTCGTGGTCAGTTTGCAGACTTGCGATGAATCCTGTCGTTCCTGCTGTATACGCTAAGGAGAAGCTAGAAGGGGACTTTCGATTCAATCACGTGCACGTTCGCACGGAGGCTGAAGCCATTGCCATGATGCACACAGAATCGAGCGAAAAGAGACGTCTGGATTCTTTGCTGGATTCCGTAATTGAAATTTCATACAAGGTAACCAAATTTACGACGTACCCATATAGTGTTTATGCTGCGTACATGTTAATGGTTTCTCCATTGCATAGGTGATTTGGAAGAAGGCCCCGTTAAATTACGCCATGGAATTGACCATGTATCTCGCCGCGATCGTGAGCTACGTGGTTGTCAGTGTCCCCGTATTTGACGGTACATTTGACGACAAGAGCGAAGCAGAAATTTCTGGAATCGTGGCCAAGAATTTGTTCGTGTGTCTATACCTCATTCATCAATTCACTATCATTACTAAACTAGCAGACAAGTGAGTAGCTTTTCTTCGAATTCAACCGAAATCAATCAGAACGCTTTGCGATTTGTAGACTTTCGGAACTCTCTGGCTACACGACTCGTATCTGCATGCTCCTTGAAGCCTGTGACGACTTGACTGAAAAGCGCATGCAAGTCGAGGCTGACAAGGCATTCACCCGCATTCACCGATCCGGAGACACTGAGACGTTTGAGAATGATAGTCACATGGCGTCACTCTTGCTTCAAGTCAAGAATCTGACTCCACTGGTTCACAATGACACAAGTCTTCAAGGCGATCATTATGTGAATGCAAGGATGCACGAAAGCCTATCCCTCAATTTTTCTATATATGAAGGTCAACATACACTGATCATGGGACCTTCTGGTATGCGTAGGTGCAATCGGAAGCACTTATATTAATCCTTCTATTCTGTGCAGGTTCTGGGAAGTCGTCTCTCCTGCGAATCCTGTCGCGAGTCTGGATACCTCAGGTTGTCGCTGGGAAGTCAATCCAGTTCCACAAGTCCCTCGTCCCCACTTTATCTGATAACGAACACGACGCCACCACTGCGTTTCACCCATCAAACGTGATGTTTCTTCCTCAGCAAGGATTTGTCGTTCCTGTGACACCCCAACGGCGAATTGTGACTACGTCGCCGCTGAGGAATCGCCGAAGTAACGCTCGAACACGCGCACCAACAGTGGAGAATCCACTGATTCCCCTCATTGCACAAATCACGTATCCGGATCACCCGGAGGACACTGACATTTCAAACCTGGAGGTTACGCAAATTTTAGGGAGATTGGGGCTTGGTCATTTAGTGCAGAGGTGTTTTTCGCTGCAACGCGAGTATTCTAATGCCGCTGAAGACGGATTTGTTAATGGCTTGTCTGGTGGTGAAAAGCAGAGGCTTCAGATCGCGCGCGTTTTATATTGGAAGCCGCGACTCCTTTTCATGGACGAGAGCCTATCAGCTGTTGATGGCGAAAGGGAGTTGGATCTATACTCTGTCCTCATGAGTGAGGAATTTCGTGTCACTGTGGTGTCAGTTAGTCATAATGTCAGTGACCATGTCTCTGCCTTATTTTCTCAAAAAATTCTTTTGAATTCGGTGGATGACAATTGAATAATTGAGTAGTTAAATGATCATTGACAGGCTTACAACATGGCGATGCCAGCATTCACCTAGTTGGACCTCGTGGGAAATATCCCTTGAAGCGTCACATCCAACCGATGGACACAACCACATCATTCCTTGCATAGCCTCGCTGACCATCCCTTGAACCCAGCAAGGGATCTACCACACGCCACCCTTTATGCTTGCACTCTTTCTGCCAACTGACTCTGACTGCTAGTCGTCCAATCATCGTGTCACAGTCCAAGCAACTCCCCACTTGAAGTCCCATCGCCACCACTGTCGCCACATGGAGGGGGAGGAGTCTCTGCTAGAGTGTGCTGCCTGCTCTTGAACCAAAGCATATTCAGGTGAATGGGAATGGTCGAACCAAAAACGTCTCTTTGCTGCAAATTTGGATTACAATCGCAACAGAAGGCTTGCGTTCCTCCAAGGTGGGCCACCCATTCGACCGAAGCATCGACAAGTGCTGCATGAGAACATTTCTACCCACCAATTCAAAGCCCCATTTCAAAGTGATGCATGACTTGGTTTCGTATAATTTTTCTGAGAGCACATTGACTAAGGTCATTGGCTTTGTCCCAATTGCATGCGTTCTGCGACTTTTTGACCAACATAGTTGTATTTGCGCGAATGGCAGCATGAACCCTCAGCTGAATTCCGACTTGATGGATCCTGTCCTGTCCAGGCCACTTGTTTCATACATACCGATGAGTTCGACGAGAAAAAATCTTAAATTGTTCTTAAAACGTGACTTATGAAGACCAAGAGAGTTTGCAGCCTTTACTAACAAACTTGTGCTCCGTATTCAACTGTGTCTCTAGATTAATTTGAGACTAAATCAGGATCACGCGTCTGCCTTCCGCCGTGCAACTTCGACGCCCACTCGAACCCAACATCCCAGAGCCACCTTAGCAGCATGTAATTGACTCCTGAAAGTCGATACGTGGGCCATGATTGAAATCGGTTGTCTCGCTCATTCTAGTGCGATGCAATCTGAGAAGCCAGTGTTGCGACCGTTGAACTAGGCTCCACAGGCCGCGTCCATTCACAATCATGCGAGTGTCATACATGATTAGTATCCAGAAGCTATGACTGCAACAAGTGAGGTCCAAGTGAGCCAGGAGTAATATTAGAAGGAGTGGAATATGAGGAAAAGGTTTTTTCAGGCACAAGCCGGAAGTTCGAACTGGTACTGAGACTGGACATGACTCGTGTTATTCCCCTGATGCAATCGAGCTAAAAATAAACATAATTCATTCAGCCTGCAATAAACCTCGCAGCGAGGAGAAACTTCCTGGACAGTTTACAAGATACGAATTCCTTTCGAAACAACCGCGCTTACCAAACCAACGCCTCACGTCCAAACAGCCAGTAACCCAGGTGAAAGTGCGACTGTGTGTGTGTGTGTGTGTGTTGTCATTTGACCACTGCTGCCATTCCACGGTGCGGGCTCCAGCATTTGAACAGGCACGGAGCCAATCTTTATCAAACTACTCCATGAAGGGGCTTGATCAGTTTGGATCTGGTGTTTGAACCAAATGTGCTAGTTATCGAAAGGGCCAATCCAGCTCTTCATATCATCCCTTCATGTTCACACGCCTATGAAGAAGGTGAGAAATTTACGAATCGCAGGAAAACTTTGTTGGTACGATTGAACTAGCGTCGAAACGGGGCCGCCAATCTTCTACTTCGCAGGAGCAAGAGTGACGAACTTTTCAACAGTTTATTTGCCAGCATTGCAAGTGGCATCGCATACCCACATTGCTCTTTGATATGCCATTGTCAATAATGCTTAAAGAAAGTAAGTTCTTCTCAGTCTCTCGTTCTGTTGACGTATTCGACTTGAGCCGTACACCCGATATCTCTGCGTTCCATTTCTACGTTGAACAAAAAGATTATCTTTTTGGTATTGACATCGTTGATTATAATCCAAAGGGCTTGATAGGCCATTTATAACGCGCCCCAATCGTCCGGTATTCTAAGACATTATCTTAACACCACCGTTCTTGCCAAAGAACGTGAATCTGCGCTTCCCAAACTCGCCCCCGCATATATTCCCTGTCTCGTCGCGTTTGCATGAGTCTCATACAGTCAAGTTCAAGCAAGACGCTGAATTCGGCGAATGATCTCCCTCACCTCGATTACGGCTTGTGGACTCGTTGAGAGGGTTGTTGGTAGCTAAGTTATGCAGCTGGACAAGGTCTATTGTACACACTCTCTGCAATAAATACACCCTTGTGATGCCAGTTAACCATCTGGCATTCAATAGAACACCACACATTGAACGACTGAATTATTTTATCGTTCCACGTAGCAAGTAAAGTAGAGATTTGACAGTTTCAAAAACACGCGAAAACAATCACTCGTCGTTGCCATCGTCGCTGTCGTTCCTGACACGTTTGGCACGACGTGCAGAGCCCTCGCCATCTTCTCCTAATATAAACTTCTGATCGACAGAGCCGTCTCCGCCCTCGTCGTCATCGTCATCGTCAACCACGCGTTTACGTTTCAAGACACCTCCAAGTTCGCCTCCAGCAGGAGCAAGGCTGTTAAAAGTTTCTCGGAAGGTGCTGTCAAAGAATAGAAAAATGATGAGGGAACATCTAAAAAGCGACCGCAACTCACGCTTCAAGATAATTCGCATCTTCATGCACTTCACTTCCTTCCGTATTGTATATGCGCGCATTATTGAACAAGAGTGTAAAGTCGCTCACAAATTCTTGCAATTTGTAATACTTCATCCCGTTGACTTTTTTTTGGATCTGCTCAATAGATATCGGGTTCTGAATCATTTCGTAGTAATCTTTATATGTGCGCTTCGAGGGTAGGTCCTCAAACACAGCAGAGCGGTAGCGAAGTTTACTTGGAGGGAAATTAAGGTTGTCAACCAAGGAGCCCCACAAAAGGGTTGAAACTCACCTGGAACTGTCGTCAGTTGCCTCTCGGACAGCATTTACGCAAGCTTTGCAGATGGACGTCAGCAATTCCCGGTCATCCACGGCAAGGATGTCGTTAGCAAGCATCTCCGCCTTCGATTTCTTGCCCCTCTTTTTGAGGCTTCCAGAAGTAGCCGAGTACGCAGCTTTTGTGATCCGGCGCGGTTTCACTTCTTCATCTTCTTCCTGGAATTCAGGTTCGTCTGGAGCACCGTCGTCTTCTTCATCAGAGAAGGCTTCAATGGGGCCCGCCCCGTCTGCACCTTTCTTAGCAGCACGCTTCGATCGTTCTTCCTCCTTCTTTTTAATAGCTTCATCTAAGGTGCCAGAATCGACTGCCTGAAGCCACTGCTCTTCCGAAAGGACCTCACCATATCGGACCTTCAGAACAGATTTCAGTAAACTTTTATAACATGCGAATGAGCCCACCTGCTTTCTGTCTCTGGGGCGAATACTGAGCAAATCATCTGCTTCTTCCGGTTTGAGTGAATAGAAGTCCACCTTGTAACAATCGGGAAGCTCTTGTTCTTGTATCAAGCGCGGAGGGGGGTTGCCTCTATGGAGAGCTCGTTCGCGGTCCTCACGCTCACGATCCATCTGATTGAAAATTTCAACTTCCTCGGGGCTGCGAGCCAAAACCTGGTACAGCTAGATGTCAAAATAGATGAAAATAAACATGACGCTTATACCTCATTCAATTGCTCGTCCGTCATCTCCTCATTTTCTTCTCCATCCTCCTTGTCTCCTTTCTCGTTCTTCTCGAAAAGAACCTTGAGCAGCTCCTCGCGCTCTTTATCACTTGTCTTCTGATCAAACTTTCCTGCTTGAATGACCTTGCCGTCCAGATCCAGCTTCTGCTGGGCCTTTTCCAAAATATGCTCTTCAATTGAGCTCGTGGTAATCAGTCTCAAGATGCGCACTTCTTTTTTTTGACCGATGCGGTGAGCGCGATCCTGCGCTTGCAAATCTTGATGTGGATTCCAGTCAGAGTCAAAGAGAATGACAGTATCGGCCGTTTGCAAGTTGAGACCAAGACCACCTGCACGAGTAGACAAGATAAAAATGTCGTATTCACTGTCTTGCCCATTGAAAATCTTGAGGAGGGATTCGCGATCCTCTCCCTTGACACCACCATCCAAACGCAAAAACTTGATATTGCGGAGTCTGAAAAAGTCTTCCACAATATCCATGATCTGATAACAGGAGGGAATTAGAAACCTTGCACAGGTGAACAAATGACTCACTTGGGTCATCTGGAAGAACATGAGTACACGGTGTCCAGTCTTGAAGTATTTGGGTAGAATGCGATCAAGCAGCTCAAACTTCCCTGAAACGCGCCATATCATGTCTGAAGTTTCTGTTACTCCACTTTCAAAATGGGGAAGAACCAACGCTTCGACTTCTGGGAACACGAAGGGATGGTTGCAGATCTTCCTGAATTGCATCACTAAGTTGTTCAATGCCTTCGATCCAGAGAGTTTTCTGCGAAAAAAGTTGGCTAAGTGGTGCAACAGAAAATGATCTCGGGCCTCACGTAGAGTCAAAAGGCCCAATGTTTCTCAGAATCTTGACACGGTCCGTTATCTTCCTCTGCAAAGCACTCATCGGGCATTTGATGATGGTTTCCACTTTATCCGGCAATTCTTTCTCGACATCCTTCTTCAAACGACGCAGCAGGAAAGGACGCAGCACCTTGTGCAATCCCTTGATCATGAGAAGGCGCTCTTCTTCGTTAAGCTCAACTTGCGCGGCACCTCCAACAGCAAACGGCGAGCTAAACCATTCGTCAAACGACTTGGAAGAGTTGAAAATCTTGGGAAGCACAAAGTTCAATAGGTTCCAAAGCTCAGGAAGGTTGTTCTATTACATTATGTTGGTTATTCTTAGAAGTGCTGTTAGATTGGCAAAAGGGACAAACCTGCAACGGTGTACCCGTCAAGATAACTCGGTATCGAGTTTGATAGTACTGCATCAATGTGGTACTGAGCTTGGATTGTGCGTTTTTCATACGATGACCTTCATCAATGATCATGTAGACCCATTTGATCTTGCTGAGGATAGCTTTTTCACGGATAATGTACTCGAAGGTAGTAATCAAAACTTGGAAATTTCCATTCTTGATCTGGTATGAAGTACGTTTGCGCTCCTCCGGTCCTCCCTTGAAAACAAGTTTTGTGACTCCCGGAGCCCACTTTTCAAACTCGTGTGTCTGGTGAACATAGTCAGAAACGAGGAAAGTGGCAGTCACACGCTGCTCACCCAGTTCGACACAGTCGCGAGGGGAATAATGATAAGATAAGGCCCGTTTTGCTTTTTATGCTCAATCAAATATGTGATCAACGATATCGTTTGAATAGTCTTTCCGAGTCCCATCTGTTTTTTTAAAGCGTCAAGTTGTGCGAAGTTCAGCAAATATGGAAATCCCACCTCATCGGCCAGAATTCCGTTCAGACGGTTGTTGTACAATGAAATCATCCTGTTGCCCATTTGACCAATGATTAGCCCCAAAGCTGACGGGATCAAACCCGAACTCACCACTCCAAACCTTTGATTTGGTACTCCTTCAAGCTACCACCAACGAGCAAAGAACTCTGCTTCGTAATCTTTTCCTTGATACGATGCGCAACCGCGTAGTAGTCTACGTTCGCAGAAGCAGCGTCATCTTCATCAGGAACAATCACAGTCGCCCCATCAAGTAAGATTGCATCTTCGCTCGATATGTGATCCTTCTGTGTTACAACCGCACTCGCCAGATTGGCCAGGTAACTGTTTGTCTTGTTAAGAATCTGCATGATACGTCCATCCTTGGCTTCATCCAAAAGCTTTATATACGCCGCTTCATCGTTCTCTTTTAGTGCCTTAAGACGCTCTTGAGATACGCGCTGTGTACGCTTCTGCTCCTCTTTTTCAATGAATGTGTGGTACTTGATTACGCTCATGCCAAGTTTTTGGAATTTCGTCGCGTTGACTCGTGAATTATTCAGAATGTCGCGTCCATCTATCACATGCGGTGCGCGTGAGACAACCATCGCGTACTCTAATTTTGAAAGAAGGACGAACTGTTCAGGATTGCGGTCAAGTATTCTTGCAAGCAGGCTTTTTCCCTCTTTTCTCGCTCCCCGCGACGTTCAGCCTCCAACTGCTCTGTCTGACGCGCTTCTCGTAAAGTAACTTTCCGTTGCCTTTTGTACATATTTCTGCAGGTTATGTGGAAAAGTGTGAGTGCTTGTTTTAAATTTTTGACGCGACATCCACGACACTCCTGATGCCTGGAACCCCATGCTTCCTTTGAGACCCGTTACATTAAAATCCAACACGTCATCAGTATGTTCTTCGTCTTCGGGCGCCACCAACAGGAAAACCGTCCCTTCGTATCAAGAATAGCACACACCTGTCTAAGCTGGTCAGGAGCGTTGTACCACGAACCATTCCGTAGTAAATGGCCTCGCGTAGTGCCTGCTGTTTCTGAATCAACTTCAAGCTCTTGAGCTCAATGAGCGCCCGTAGCTTGACAGAAGATTCGAGCGTTTGAGCATGATGTAACTTATCATCAGATGCGGGTACGGAGGAGTCTTGAGACGAGTTGAGGGGCTCGGTGGATGAGTTTGATAGATTCGCGGGGAGTGACTCAAGAACTCTAATTTGGATAATTAACAAATCAAGCAGAGAGTGCAAGCAAGCTACCTAATGCGATGCGCGATACGAGCGTTTATTCTACGCTCGCGTTCGAGGAGGAGGTCGAGTGGGTCAAGCGTGTGTTCGAACCCAGCAGGCACGGCGGCCGGGTCGTCAAGGTCATCGTCGACAGAGTAAGCGGGTGACGGGGTATCGCCCTGTATTTTTAGAAGTGATTGTGTGGTTGGTTTTGTTGTCCGAGTGCCTGTCGGCTCAGGTCAACCGCCAAAAAACGTAACTGTCCACAGCGACTGCTTGAAGGAATCTGAGAGCGACTGATTCTGCGACAGCATTTTGAATGCTTGAATCTGGTTTCTGAGAGTTTCGCGTTGTGCAGCGGAGAAGGTGGGCCCCATGCCCGGCGTCTGCCCGCCACTCGCGGTCGTGGCAACGCCAACGCCAACACCCGCAGCTCCGCCTCCAATCCCAGTTCCAGACCCAGTGCCAGACGCGCCCGGCATCCCCACCATCGTCATCACAGGCACCGGGTTGGCCCCGCCCGCTGCGGCCGCGTTCATCATCCCCGCGCTCGCCGCCTGCAGCTGCGCAGGCGTCAGGTTCATGGACCGGATCACCCCAACCATCTTGGCGTACTCTGCATTGTTTTGCTCTGTCGCTCCCTGCGCTTTCATGCGCTGCACAGCAAGTAGGAGGGACCCCAGCGAGTCCATTTTCGTGGCTTTCTCCTTCGGACAAAAATTAATATTATTTTCTCTTCAGCAATCCTCCCCGTCCCCCGAGCCGTGGCGAACCTGCAGGACAATAAGGAGAAAAATGAAACGTCAGAAACGTATCTCCGCTGGCACACCGGGTGTATTTCCAAGTATGAAGTTTACCTTTGGGTTTTTGTGTCGCGTACTGCACAAGGGACGCAATCATTTTGTTGTGCATCTCGGCGTCCATGAGCAGCTGCTCTTTCGAGTCCAACCAAAAATTGCTTTGTTCTTGCATTTTAACCTGCATCTGAGCAAGTGCATGCACTAATTCAGAGAGTTCTGCGTTGCTCATGTTGCGAATTTCATCTGGTCACTAAGGTTTCAGATAGACGCATGCAAAGATCAATGATACCTTCAGAAAGAGAGCAAATTCGTTTCGCTTCATCTATATCTGCCTGTCGCGGGTCTGATGAGACGGATGGTACAGAAACAGGTGCAATTCCAGAAACAGAAACGTCGCCACTTGCATTCGTCGCCCCACTTCCGTTCACACGAGGGTTTGCCGTCGCAGCAGTAGTTGCGACACCTTCCGACGCAACCGTCCCCGCGTCCTTTACGGCACTTGTGCTGTCTGTAGACATGAGCGACTTCCGGAAATAAAACCAAGAAGCGATTAGAAAAGGCAATAATTAAATGTTTCTGAGCCGCATAAACTCACCTCTTCTGCCATGTTGAGTGCTTTCAAAAACTCTGTACGCACATGGCTTTTTTTCCACCGAAAGTTGTGCAGGACATTATCAGAATAAGTTTGGTCCACCGCGATACTTTTCCACAGCTGGTACCTGAGAATTTTGCAAGTTTCAAGCCTGCGTGGCATATGTGCGTGGGAATACTAGAACGAACCACTCTTGCGAAGCAAACTTTGGATTGGGCATCAAAACCACTTTACCCTCCACTGTTCCATTAGGAGTTTGAGCAGTCATGTCTCCGTTAATCACTTCCACTAGCAGGCCTTCGAGTGCAGGAGCCTCCTTAGCCTGTGTTGTCCCTGTGGGCGCGAGAGGTAGACTCGCCGCCATAGCAGATGAAAATGTTGCGGCGGTGTCCTTATTCGCGTGGGAGAAGGTAGCAACGAGCTTATCCTATTTGATATGTTGGATTCGTCGACGCGACACGATTACTTTGGCACCCACCAAGATACGACGGACAAGCGCCTCTGCAGCGGCATCTGAAGAGGGCGCACCCGCGCTCTGGTAGCTGAACGAGATACCTGAGTGGCCGACAGGAACGGGAGCCGCGATCGCAAGTGACGGCGAATCCCCTGATTCAGCCAGGTTCGCATCGTCCCCGTGGACGGCACAGGTCGGTTGGCCAAACTCGCCAAACTCGCCAAATTCGCCAAATTCGTCTGCTTCGTCTCCCTCGTCGTCGTGGCCTGCAACCGCGTGGCCACGCTGTCCCAGTACCGCGTCGTCTCCAATATAGTCATCCGCCTGCTCAGGGACATGGGCCGATATAGGTGCGTTCGTAAAATCTTCAAACTCGCCAAGCTCGTCGTCATTTCCATCTCGTCCACCGCGCACGGAAGCGTTGACCGATGGTTGTGTCCGCGCTTCCACCTGCTCTCCTGCCACCTCGCTCACAACTGATTCCGTAGTAGCAGCTGCGTCCAGTACTACTGTTGGTACTGCTGATTCGTATCCATTCGCTTCGTCTGCTGCCGGTATTAGGGTAGTTGTCCCAGGCGACAAGGCTGCTCCCGAACCCCATGGGTTGGCCAGATCTTCCTCCATTTCCAAAGAAAATAATTCTAAGGAAAACAAAAGAAACTTATATTCATTTTTTTTCCTCGACCATGTTTTGTTTCAGTGACGTATTCCATGAATTTCCAGTGTTAAAGACTTGTCGCGAAACAAAACATGTCCACAATACGCGACATCGTGCGCAAACGCATCCTTATAGACATGATTCGATCCGTACAGCCAACTTCGCGCTGGAAGATTGTAGTCGTGGACAGTAAGACACTGCGAATCCTGAACACGTCCTGCAAAATGAGTGATATCCTGGAAGAGAATGTGACGCGTTGAGTACCGGTTTTGACTGGAATGAGTGCTTGGCATACTTGAATAATGATATACTTGTCTCTTTGGATTTAGTCGTGGAGGACATAGGGCGAAAGCGTACCTCCTACACATCAAAGGAAGCCATCTACTTCATTTCACCTACGAATGAATCTGTTTCTGCACTCATTGATGATTTTACGCGTGGAGGAAAGGCCATGTATGCGTGCGCACATCTCTTCTTTTCTGGACGTGAGTTTGAATGTTATGTACGCGCTTATCTGACCCCGCGTAGCTTGTCCGGACGCACTGGTTCAAAAGATCAGCTCGTCCCTCTCGGAATTTATCAAGACATTCATTGAACTCAACATAGACTTTCTGCGTTGAGTACATTCTCCGTTCCTCTACAATTCAACTCCTCATCAGAAACCCAACGACCATCCAGCACAAGAAGAACAAGTTTTCACTATCAGCCACCCAAATTCGCTCTATAATCTTTTCAATCCCGTATCCCCGTCAATATGTCAATCTGAGCTCGAAAGCGTCGCGTCCAAACTCCTTTCGGTGTTCAGCACATTGGGCGAACTCCCGCATATCCGTTTCCACGACCCTACGGGTGAAAAAAGTGGGCTTTCCTTCCAACTCGCGACGATGCTACAGCAGCAACTAGACTACAAGTGCGAACATGAACCCGAGTTTCCACCGAAGACCTCGTTCAAGCAGCCTATTTTGATCCTGTTGGATCGCAGTTTTGATCTCATGAGCCCGCTTGTGCATGAGTTTACGTATCAGGCCATGATGAATGATTTACTCGTATTAGAAGACGGGAAATATGTGTGCGTGCATTTTATTACTTTTGTTACTTTTATGGCTTCCCTCAGAAAGTATCCAGGTATCAAGCGGAGGAAAACCCAGAAACTCCTACAACGGAAGCGAAATCAGCTGTCAACGATCCAAAAGTGACAAAGGCGTTGCTGGACGAAACAGATGCAATCTGGGTAAATGTGAGCGATTAAACGGGGCACTTCGGCTCATAACTTCTCAACAGACGTTGATTCGCCATTGGCACTTTGTTGAAGCGTCCGCATACGTGATTGACAACTTTAAAAGGTTTTTGGCAGAAAACAAGGCGGCCGCTGCGTTTATAAATGGAGAACGCGACCAGTTGAGTTTTCAGCTCAGCCACGATGGAGACTCATACTTCACCCGCAGAAAAAAAGAGATGGACTTAAATGAAATGAAGGATACGATAACGTCGATTCCGCAGTTTCAGGAGATGAAAGCAAAGGTGAAGATGAATCCTGAACAAAAGAAGCACTAAAGCATCCAAAAAAACTAGTTCTCTGTTCACATCAACATTTGCCAAGAATGTCAATCCATTTTTGAGAGGAGACGGCTGGATTTGGTGGCTGGTGTTGAGCAGGTTCCTTGTTCTCTCTCGCCTCGTAGTTCCTACGTTTATGTCTTTGATGAGTAGAACTTGGCAACGGGCGAAACTGCCGATGGAAAGACTCCACGCAATATTGTGATTGACATGTCGCAAGTCTTGATTGATCCTCATATTCCGTAAGCATCTCATTGCGTGACCATTACTCACATGTTTTTTAAGTGCATACGATAAGCTCCGTATTTTGATGCTGTACATTATCGCACAAGAAGGAATTCATGACATGGACAGAAAACGACTTCTGGATGCAGCCAAGCTGTCACTTGAAGACTCACAAGCCATCACAAATTTGGGACTTCTTGGAGTTCGCCTGAGCACCAATCAAGAAAAAAAGCGAAAACTGAATCTGGTTCGACCTTTTATCTCATGCTGATGGGCTCCATCTGATCGTTCCTACATCCAGCCAAAATACACTTACTATGGCCGTGTTGCCGAAAAGAGAAAAAAAGCTAAGAAATCGAAAGATGGAGAGGTTCCGTATGATTTATCCCGCTTTGTGACGATGCTAAAGTACATTCTCGAGGTACGTTCTCCCTCATCATCAGAAAGTAAAATTCAATCCATCCTTTACAATAACCACATTAGGATACAGTTCATGGATCATTAGACACACAGCTATTTCCGTGGCTGAAAAACGCGCCGGCAGAAGAAAACAACAGTGCAACAGCAGCGAGGTCTGCTCCAGCGAAGAGAACAGTTTCAAACGCTCTCCAACCCCTACCTAATGCCGGAAATCCTTACTCTCTTCGCACGACAAGGGCATCCTGGGCTACCAAACCAAAAATTACTGACAATCTTGGAGTAGGTTCTGGCCCGGGCGGTGCTGGAGGATCGAAAGGGGCACCCGAAGACGCAGAAGACTTGCGCAAAAATGGAGCTCGCATTGTTGTCTTCATAATGGGCGGGGCTACATTTTCAGAGATTCGATCCTGCTATGAAATTATGAAGGAATTTCGACGTGACGTCATCATCGGTTTGTATATAACGAAACTCCTTCGCTGTTGACACTAACCTGAAACTTTCATAGGATCAACTGGAATGATCAATGCTACCCAATTTATAAACATACTCAAAGACATTCACGTTAAGGACGACCATCGCCTTGTAGGATCCACTTCAGTAGCAAACTTGTCAGGAGGAGACAGCAATATCTCTAAAAGTGTGCATGCCAGTGCTTCAGATTTGTCTCGTAAGAACAGCACAGGTTCTGCACTTGGACATGCACGAGAGGATTCTAAAAACAAGGAGAAAAAAGGTTTCAAACTCTTTAAGAAATAAAATGTTGACCACTTCTCCAAAATACTGACCAGGTGTACTGCTATGCATAACCTGCATTTTTTGATGACTGCCACTTCAACTTCTCTTGCAGACCGCTGCAGATGCGAGCGCACCCGCGAATGGGGGAGGGAGAAGGCAATATGGCTGTGTTGGAGTGGAGATATTTATCTGTTGGTACTAAGTTGTTTGTGACTAGTAACCAAAATGGGGTGCAAATTTGGATATCTGAAAGCTGAAAGAAAAATGGAAAAAGTGAAAAGGCGCGCTTGGAGATTCGTTGAACACTGAAAGAACACACAAAAAATAATGACCAGTGGAGAGTAAGTGGGTGTCCTCCTCCTCTTCTTCGTCTCACTCTCCTCGTCAACGCAATGCTCTTGCACCAGATACACAATTGTTGCTGGGGACACGTGCTGGGAGATCTCGCAGCGGTACGGTATAACACTCGATGAATTGTACGCCCTGAACCCGGGACTCTCGCAGCACATTTATGATCTGCAGATCGGTGGGAAACGCCCCCGTTTTACTCTTCGAATTAGTTGCTCAATGAAAAGTTAGGTCAGCGCATCCGCGTGCGTTCCGGCGCTGACTGCAACGACGTGGGGGCAGCCCCCGTCGGCTACCAGCCTTACGCGCAGGCAATGGCACCCTCCGTTGCTCAACAGCCTCAGGTGCCGCAGTCATATTCAGAAGAAACCAAGATCGAGGGGGTTTCTGGATTCTTCCACCAGCCGGGAGTCAAGGTAGGTCGTCTGCGTTTCATGTCATTTTTGACGCGTTGCATTCGTGATTCCTGCGAGGTTGTAGCACTAAACTGATGTACCATATATTCCTCCGTCATATCAGATTGCTGAGGGAATCCTGGGTGCTGCCGCTGCTGCCGGTCTCGGCGCTTTCGCGCTGCACGAGTGGCGCAAACACGACAAGGTAAAGAACACGCACGCTCCCGCGTTCCAGCAATACCCGACCCAACATGGAACTCTTGAATGGATGCGCGTGGGAGGGGTAAGCCTTTGTCCTTGTCATTCGTTCGGCAGTCCTTGTAATTAATTCGAATTCGAACCCGTATTTTAGCCCCTTCCTTCAAACGCGATTCAGTTAGGTCGTGACACGGATGGAACTCCACTCTATGCTGGGCGTGCCGCCTTTGAAGGTGGATGGCACGTGGGCAAGATTCATTTGAACGAGCTCAAGATTGGATACGGTGGAAAAGAACACACGATCCAAAACGGATTCGAGGTGCTTTGTGGTTCTCCTCACGGCATCACAGTGTTGCCACAGACTGGAGCTGTGAATTTGGCTGGTTTGATGAAGCAGCCGATTGATGCTGGTCACGAAGCCAACGGCGACCGTCTGTTTTGTAAGTATAATGTATCCCTTGTGTGTGTTTCTGAGGATATATGCCGTGTGGAGACTCACAGTCGCTTTTTGGAAATGGTGGAAATTGGTAGTGGCCATCTTTGACGACAACGGCAGCGTTCAAGTTGGTAAGGCGGGAACTCACCTCATGAATGGTGGATCCTACTGCTACGCAGGCAAGGAGCTGAGCGCCTTGCAGTACCGTGTTGTTGTTCTTGCTTGAGTCATCAGAGTGTCACCAAAACAGGGACATTTAAAAAAATGTTGTCGTGATACATGAAGATCTGTGGTTATGTGTGCTTTTGCGTGATGCGGAAAGGAAGACTTTGGGTTCATGCGCGTGTCCTTGGGGGAGGAAATGGAGCACGCGCACAACCACCAGCACCAGCAAGAGGTGGCCGGCTCACCTGACGTGTCGGTTGTGGTGAGCGGACTGCTTCTTGCTGGCCTCAAGTACGACATGCTGTGCAGTGGCGGACGCGCGACGGGGTTCCTGGTACACACCGAAGCCCGGCCTCACTTTCCTGCCGCTCTCCTCCCTTGATCCGCCCACGCTCGCCACCAACGCGGTACTCACGTAAAATGCACCGAAATGCATCATCACAGCGCGGACACGTGAAGCTGCTGCAGTCCACCCAGGTCAGTTGCCCCGCGGGAGACGAGGCAACACTCTAAACGTACACTCTCAGACAACCGACGACGCGGAAGATGCAATCACCACGCAAAGGATTGTGGTTGTCTCGGCTTATTCTCCCGCGCATTTCAGTCAGGATGGTTCCATTGACCCACAGTCTGTTCCGTCAAACGTAATGTCGCTGTGCTTGCTCTCACACCGGTAGATGAACATCTATCTGACCGCATCACAGACCGTTGGCATTTATTCATTCAGGAAGCTCACAAGAATTGACACTCCTACTTTGCTTGAAGACGCACTGCTGGACTCACTCCACGACGCCCTTAGATCCGCAAGCACGTCCTCATCCGCACTTTTAAATACGGCAAATGTCAAACGCCAATCACACTTTCTCACAATTGACCCATCATTGACCATATTGGCTTTGTTTACGAGTTCCACGGACGATGTATCGCATACCATCAATTTCGACTTTGCCATGTATAGACGGGTCCCTGCCATTGCAGCTGATGTTGATGGGTGTGTTTCCGTGTTGTTTTCAGTGAATGGACGGCCGCGAACAGAGGACATATTGGCACTGAATTGACACGAACTCCTTCAACCCCACACCAGATCTTTACTGACCCGCACTCACATTCAAATTTCAAACTTGATTGAAAGCACGCAGTCCAACCACGAGGTTTTCGTTTCCTCCCTCAGCCAGCCAGACACTTTCCCGCACAATCCACTGGAGTCGGTTCTTGCGAAACTGGACCCAGCACGCCACGTGCACTTGTACGAAGGGGTACTGACAGAGAGTATGGATGTGCTTTCGATGCGAGTGCAGGCACTGGCGGAGAGTGAGGAGGAAATTGAAAAGTTGAGGCGACTTGTTGCTGAGAGGGAAAATGCAGTGAAAATAATTCAATAAAAAAGAAACGAGTTGGGCATTGATAATTGGCCGGTAGTATGGCATTTACACGTTCAACAAATTTATGGCAAGGAGCACGTGGACGCTTTCAACGGAACTGTTGACAAGATTGCGGACGACAAACGTACTTTGTCTAGTAGGAACTGCATCCTTACACATATGAATGTACAAAGTTTTAGGCTATGTTCGGCGTGTTGCTTGTCACGGTGCTCGGCACTGATCCAATGGTCGCGCAGCCCTTTGTGACGGGCATCTCACCCAGCTCAGAATCAATTGCGCATTCATTCGTTCACATTGTGTTTGCTGAAGGCCCAGAAACTGGGCGTTGTTTTTTCATCCTAGGATTCATCTCAACTATTTCGGAGGCTATTGTTCCAATTGGGGAAAGGTTGGCATACGTAATTTCAAACATAATTCCTTGGTAACTCAAAGACTTTTATTGGATTTACGGCGTTTTGAGAGTGCTTCAATCTTTCCACTTGGAAAACAAATTCTTCCCCTTCTGTGTGGTTGAGGGTGTTGGCGGTGCAGCTGCGGTTGCCGTAGAAGACTTTGAAGGAGGCTTGCTGTCATCAATCGACACAGTCTTATCTGTTGTGGATGTGTTCTGCGTTCGTTTATCGCGAATCTTGATGTTATTTATGGCAACTTCGATGCTGTTTCCAGGGCCGTCAATGTTTTCAAGGGCAGAGAGCTCTGCCATCAGGTGCTGCCCGTCCATGAGGAGCCTATGCGTATTAGAACGAAGTTCAACACCATGAGTGATTCTACTTTCAATAGTGTCCCCTCACCGATTCTTTCCAGCACTTGTGTATAGCTCTACTTTTTTCAGATCCTCTTCCAAACCCTTATTGTAAGATTTAAAAATTTGAGACATCACCATTTGCAACACTGGCTTTGGCAAGAACTTCATGAGCACTCGATGCATTGTTGACGTCTCTTTGACGAGACCGGCAATGTGAACAGTACAAACTTGATCGGCAGTCATATCTTTCGCCTCAGGCGCATCCCAATTGACGTTCTGACAAAGGGAGCTCAGCTTGTGACGTATAGAAAAACGCATACGAGCCCACCAATAAATTCTTTGCATGAAAAGCAAGACGCTCTTGCATTATGTTGACCAATTTATCATACAGAGCTGTTTGATGTTCTTTGTAGTCCTGCGATAATGCATTGATATTTTGAGGATTCATGGCTAGAATGTACCTTTAGAATCCTGTCAAAGTCTCCAAGTAGAGCCTGCTGCTTTGCTGGAACTCGCCTTTCTAGTGCAGCCTTGATATGGGGAATGTAACCAACCACAGCTCCCAACGATTGAGCAGTTAGAGCTAGTATGACGGCAAATAAGCACTAAAACTCAAATCGATTCAGAAGACAGACATACCAATATGTCCAGCATTAATATTTTTCAGCCCAGCAGATTTGGTTGCACCGGCTCCAAGAATCACTTGACAGATCCGAGAGTTGAAAACCTTGCGAAAAGCATCAAAGGAAGTAGGCTTCATGTTCAGCGATTGATACCTTCAGTAAGTCTAGAATCTTGTTAAGCACTTCCGTCGCAAGACCAGGCATGTTTTCTCCAGCTTGTAAGTACTCCGTAAGCATTTTGGTCAAAAGAAGGACACATCCTGCAACGCAATATGTCGAGCCATCCACCTTCAGAGCCTTTCCACTGGTAACCAACTCGTCCTCGCTCGCAGCGACGGCAGCCTCTTTCTGAGCCATGACGAGGGCAGCCAAATCCCCTTCATCATCATCATCTATAGACGTCCTCGTCGCAGTCTTCTTCTTGTCAGCAGCTGCGTCTGTACCCCGAGAGCTTATCTCCTCAGACATACGTTGAAAGTCGATAGGAACTTCCGCGCGAGACCATTGCTCATTCTCTACCACAATTGCGATCTGTTTCGTGCGTTCATCATGAAAGTGGTTCATGAAGGATTTCGCCTGCAGCAAAGATAGTGAGAGACGGTCGTAAAACCAACATGCTATACCCTTCTAAACACACCTGAGACAGCAAAGCGCCATACAAGTTGATACAGTGATATCCGCACAAAAACTCACTTGCAGCAATGAAATCCTTGGTTGCCCACAACAGCCGATAAAAGTCTTTGGGACTCAGCTTCGAGTTCTGGTCGCTCCGTACCGTCAGCAGCTTCGCGCATCGTGCCGTCGCCGCCTCACTAATATTTAGCAACAATTCGCTGCTTTCACTAATCATCGCGGAGAAGGCAGTTGCGTCAGCGGCTTCTTGGTGCTTCTCTGCTAGTTCCAACTCCTGAGCCATAGGATCGATGGCAATGAGGTCCATCCCGCTACCAAAGTCGTCGTCGTCGTCCGGAATAGGTGTGAGACTCCGGCCGGTATTGCTGCTACCACCGCGGAGGTTACGCGCGATGGTGTCGGCTGTTGTGTGCGCATCCAGTGATTTTCCCACGTGAATACCTTGCTCTTCAGCCTTGTGAATAACAGTACTGATTATAGCGTGGATACTAGAGCTCTTTTGGAAAATGTGTAGCAAGAGTGTATAAATATTGACCAGAAGGTCGCAAAAAGAGTCAAAAGACATTTGCTTCAATTGCTTGGCGAGTATGCTTAAATGCGAACACAAGGTTTGGTTTGAGCAGAATCACGACCCATTAAACGCGGAGCGTACCTTTGCATTTCTTTTTTAGTTGGAGAGGATGGCGATTGGGGCGAATTGGCAACTTCTGCAGGTGGAACAGGGTAATTCTGTTACAAAACCATTAGACTCATTTAAACTTATAAAAGCTAGATGCAACAACACCTTCTTGGACAAGGCCTTTATCTCCTTCATGACCATCTCCTTGTATTTTTGGAGTGCAAAGCTGAAGCGGTCTATCCGCAACAGTCCGAACACCAGCGGCAACAACCGACTCATCAACACATCATCCACAAGTGTCTCTCCACTGTTCGCCCGAGACTCTGTAACGGGTACAATATCTTCTCCTCGTTTCCTCCGCTGAATATTCTTGATCCATTTTGCTGCAGGTGTTCCAAGGATCGGTGTCGCGACACTATCGCGGCCAATTGCATTCTCCACTTGGTCAGCAAGTTCACGAACTTCCGCCAACAGCAGATCCATGAACTCTGTCTCCATCTGTTCCGCAATCGAGATTTGTTTCTTGGTCAACTCCGCGTACAAGTGCCGCATCAAGTTCGGTTCTTCGGTAGGATGCTCGGCTGAAGACGGATCCAACAGATTACTGCTGCTATTTCCGGCCGCGGTGGTACCCAGCTGGGGTGACGGTGTTATTGTCGGTGCGACAGAAGCTGGAACAATGTTCACAACGGCCTCGACGACACCTCCAACACCTCCAGAAACAATGCTCGCTGTGTCATCGACTGCAACAAAAAGAGAAGTGCCGCCCTGCAATGCCTGCACACCGACAAGGCCCTCCAGCATAGCCTTGCCTTCTTCAATCACATCGATCGCGTCCACGAACTGCTTGCCAGCAACAAACACGTCGATGGCCATGAAACTGCTCTGAACTTTGTACAAGACCTCGATACCGTCGTGCAACTTCTGCATATTGGCCCTGCGGGTATGGAGTCGTGCCACGTTAAGACCCGGGTGGATTGTGCTGCTCGTAACTGCTTCCAATCGCGCCCGAAGGGTATGAATTTGCGCAATGCAGGATTGTGTTTCAAGGTGCAGCGCCTGGAGAGTGCTGAGGGCGTTGAAGAATGAGGCCTGCGTCCGTCGCCGAGAGTCAGACCAAACGGTGAGAATTACGATAGGGAATGTTCACCAACTCACACTTCGTTTTGAGATTTCTTTCACCAAATAGACATCGACCGTGTCGCAAAACACGCCCAGCTTGTCTTGCAACAGGGCGGAAGTAAGGTTCACGTCGTTCAAAGACAGTTTACTAAAATCTGCTTTTTCATATACTGACGCGAAGGTTGCTGGGTTACCCAATTTGAAATTTGCGTCAAAGAAGATTTCAGGGACCGTGTCAAGTGGAGGGGCGTGTGCGGCAATGAGACGTCTGTATTACAGCTTATTGAGCAACAACGTGCACAGATACGGCACGCAATCAGCAAGTCTCGCTCTGGTAATGCAACCATCCAGCGAAACTTCATAACATAATTAAGTATCCACCTCGCAACTCCCATCATTGCGTCGTCGCGTTCCACAGTGTGAGAAAATGAAAACAGACTCGCATGAAAATTGACGTCGTTCATTCAACTGAACACACCTATGAGTTGCCCGGTCCGTGTGGATGCGTTTTGCGGGCAGGGTGTCAGGGATGATGCGCTCAGTAGCTGCGACAAGGTCGGCAAAAGAACCGCCCGTCAGGTCATCCATGACCTGATCGTTAAGATCTTTCAGCATTGGGGCACCCTCAATTGCTGCCGCGCCAAGTGTCTGATTGATGGAGAACCTGTGTTTTCATGTTGTTTTGAGGGTCAACTAGGCATGATTTACGCCCGGGTCGACGCAGCGGAAACCTGTCGAGCACGGCGGCGATACTCTGGTGATAGGCGTCGAACTCGGCGGCCTTAACTCTGCGGATGAGCGTGGGCGGGGGCAGCGGGAGCGCGTCCATCCCTTTCAGCTGAGACACGCTCTTACTCTTCGGGTCCGTGATGATCGCCTGTTTCCTCAGAGCACGTAAGCGGCCAGAACATCCACGTCACTCGGAGGCGTTCGCGGAGGCACAGAGTGGGACGCCATGGTGGAAAGAGTGGCGGTGAACCCCTTCAAAAGGTGCCCACCTGAATCGCGTTGGTGCCAATATCTCGCTGCGTCCACACATGTTCGTTATTAACAAGCGCTTCGTAACGGTCTGCTGCCGTCGATTCAGCACCAGGCTGCATCGTGTTGACCTGTGAAGCCATTGTTGTGAACTGCTTAGGTTTTCTACCCCCC
>MU614768.1:0-40044 GCA_025201725.1 Chytriomyces sp. MP71
TGGCATTGCCGCATGCTCCCTTTGTGACGCGGCTCATCTTGCACATGTCACATTTGAGAAGGCCTTTGACCTTCTCATACAGCAATTTGCTGCGGCGCTCGAATTCGAGTGCAAGGGATTCCCCCTCGGAGCTTCCCAACGCGTCATTCCTGCTGCTCATGCGCACTGACGCGTTGCTGGTTCGTAATAACGTTGTAGAATCCTGTAGAATCGCCGTTGGGCTCGTAGCTGGAAGTGTACAAGGTGTCCTGTAGGTGTCTGAAGGTCCAGACCACCAGCTTCGAATTCAACAAAGTCCTTCCCTAACCCTAACCTTAAGATGCAGCTGATGAGTTTCTTTTTGCAGCTACCGGGACAGTGATATAGGACCTGATGACAATGATCGGCCAGCACCTCAAGGTCAACCCAGTGACCATATCTCCAAACAACTGAAGTCAAGAGGCCACTGGGCCCTCAAGTTCCTTCACAAATCAGATACTGATAATCAGTCAGGTGGCAACTGGACTGTTTTCAGTGGCCTACAGCTTTCAAACCAGGTTGCCAGTTCCTTCTGGAAAGGAATTTCAGCTTTATTCCTGCAGCCAAAAACCATTTTAATACACAACAAACTCAAAAAAAAGCGAAACCAACACCACAAGAGACCATCTCTCAGGAAAAACAGCTTCAATTTTCGACCTTGTATGCCAGTTCTGTTTAGTAGGTGCACACATACATCATGTACACTTCAAACTCCCACTACCCAAGCTCTCATGCAAAAGCAAGGATACTGGGACATTGGAAATGGTCAACCACCATGAAGGGTGTGAGCCGAATGGCTTGTTACATGTCTTTAAATGCTATCCAGAATTTCAACAGTTTCACAAATATTTATTTTGACTTAACATTCTATGTTGCACTTTTACTGGTAGTAAACCAGTTCCTAGCCCCCTTAACCCCTAACCTGCACCACTGTATGTTGAATGAAATACCAGTTTTCTCCTATCACATTAGCTATATTTGGATCTAATCATGGGTTATAAATTGTAAAAGTAAATCATGATATGGATTTCTCCTCTTCCTTTCAGTAAGTTGTTGTAAATTTAATGCTCACACAGGAAAATATTCTGCACATTTGCATATCCACCCACAGGTGGCTTACTTCGCTCAGCTGTCAGTTGATGTGCAAGCTGTTCTGCCTTCTTGACTTCCATTGTTGCTCCAGTAAATGAAATTATTCTTTGAACAATCTCTAATGGTAACACACCCTTGAAGCAGCTGCGCCAAAGATTCTCAGCAACCCAGGCTGCTTGCTGTACACCAACATCACGGGTGGAGAGCACTTTATACTTGGTATCTGGGTGAATCAAGAAGAAGGCCAGAATTCGACGAACTCCAGGTTTGGTGGAGTCAGAAAGGGTGAATGGCTCAACACGATGATGCAAGAAATTTGGAAAGACAACAGCACGACCTTGCAATGCAGTTATAGAACCCGTAATCTGGGCATTAAGGCTTGTCTCATTGGCAAATCTAGTTTCGGAGATATCTTCGATGATTTTTTCTCACACATTTGGAACTTACCCAAACACTTCCTCCAGACCAGCAAAGTCAGACTGCTCGTATCCAAAAATACAGCCATCGTCATCGTTGTAGACACCTCGGAAAGTAAGTCGCGAGGAAGTGATGTTATCGACATCATAATATACAATTCCAGTTGCTGCAATCGCCTCGTTCTCCATCCCCTCCAAGTGCCAGCTGCCACCAGTATAACGAGGTTTTTCTGGTGTCAAATGAATGCTTGCCATCTTGAAGATCACTTGAACTGTTCTACCATACAACGAAAATGCATTGGGAACTTGCAAACCTGGCGCGACAAACTCATTTGTTGCAAACCCTGGAACAGACACTGGCCTGTCGTCACCCCAAAGCTCATCTACGAAAGCTTCGTGTTCTTCCATGAGGGAACCTTCGTAGCTGCGCGAGAAAGCAAATTGGTTTCACGTCATTTTCAAACAGAACCACTGACCTGTACACATCTCGCAAAGTTTCGTTCTTCAAATCCACCGAAGCACCGTACTTATGCTTAAGCCACTGGTCAGTCATCCACTCATCTCTATCCCCTTGATAGCAGTTATTGTCTGGCTCAGCCAGGATCCGCACCATGGGATCATCTTCAAAAGACCCCAACGCACGCTCAAACATGGGAATTAGGGCTTCGAATGCGTCAGAGACAGCGCCATAAAGTTCAGAATGATGGAGCGGGTGTAGGTTGTTGATGTATGACGTAATTCGCACGCGGCCTTGTCTGGAAATATCAAGTTCCGAAGGCAGCCACTGAAAATTTGTGGAAACGTCGCCATTAGTTGGGCCGCTGTAAAGGATGGGGGTATCGCCGAGCACATGAGAAGGGTGGCTTCTACGCAACGTGATGCCATAAACAAGAGGATAATCTGATGGATGGATCAAATCCAAAACCTATCAAGGATAGAAACATGAATGACTTGGACGAACAAATATTAAAATCCACAGACCTGGTTATTGGATCCTTCATGGAACTTGTGGAGTCTGAAAGATTCCTCTTCGATAGGAGCAGATAACTCGCTCAAACGACGAAGTATATTCGACGACACAATACTATCTGAGACGAATACGCCGTGACTGCTTGTAGGAGAAACCGTCCCGTCGCATAGGAGCGCGTTATCTTTGATCCAGTGGAGCTCCTCCAGCAAACGAGACACAGCGGACTCTACAAACGCATCGTCTTCAACGTGGTTGACGAGCTGCGTTTCATCGCTTTCTTGATCATCACTTGCAGAAAGGTCCGCCGCGGCAATGGCTGGCGTTTCGGCGGCACTGATCTGAGCTCTGGAGACCCTTTCAATCACGCGGGCGACTTCGTGGCTCGCCTCAGATATCTCTGAATGGGCGTCCAGTTCCACCCATTCCTCGTCCGACCCATTCTCCTCGGACTCATCCACTTCCGAAGGCGTCCCGGAATCCACGCATGCGAGCTTCAAGAGCGCCTTCATCGCCTGACGGGCCTCCACCCTCCACTTACTCACGATCGCGTCGTCTGCAAGCTTGTTCCACCATTGCGGCTTCGAGAGCACCTCGCCAAGCACTCGGAGGTAGGCACATTCACGTGCAGTCAGGAGGGGGAGCGTCCTGTAGCGGAAATTGGGTCTGTGTGGTGGTTTCTCGGCCATTTTAAATTGTGTGCATTTCCTCGAAGCGAAGCCTTCAAGAAAATCTGAATTAAAGTGCACAAGGAGGCAAAATGTAAGCACTGTTCAGCAGGTCCATTGGGCCATCTCCAGGGTTAGTGGTGCAAGTAGGTTGAGGTGACAGGAGGAACCATGAAAATCAATTGAAAACGTCATGCTGCTTTCTATGTGGCAGTGTTGTCAGGTTGGGACAGGACAGGAAAAGAAATGTGTCTGGTGAGAGTGGAGTGTGTCTGACGATGCTCAGAAATCGTGAACGAAATGGAGGTGAGTGAAGCCGGCAGCCCCTTTCAACTGAGAGCTACCCATGCTTGTTGGGTGCCGCATGTATGGATCACGGTCACATGGCAGAACGTGCGGCAGGGGCCAGGAAGCGCCAGGTTGCCATCGAATGGGGTTGTGATCAGGCCATGTGGCCATGTGAGACCAACGGCAAGTATGCTGTTGTGGCGCCTTGCAACCGGGACTCGTGCATTCAGCGGAGTCGCTTTTGAGGTTTTCGATTGACGCAGTGACCGATTCAACTGGAATGGATGGCTTGTTACGACCCCTTACGCTGCCCCCTTGCCAACTTCTGACACCCCAATTCTAACCCATGCCAAGCAGCCTCATGGAACCCCTGTGGTCAAGACCTCCGAGTTGGTGACCGTGGGTGAAAACGGGGAACTCATCACGGAAACAACAACTACTGAAACGCGCCAAATACTGAAGAACAAAGCTGTAGATGTGGTCGTGGAAGAGATTGTCGCGGAAGTTGAGCAAGACACCGTCACAGAGGAGGCAGATCTCGACGTTGTTGCCTTGTGCAGGGACATTGCGAGTAATGCCGAATTCGTCGCGCTCGACCTCTCCGGTGCTCAGCTCACAACCGACGATATTGTTCACATGGCCGAGGTTATCATTTTTCTTTACTTTGCTGAAAGTAACTATAATCGCTCCACTTAAAACAAACTTCAAGGCCCTTCGCCTCAACACCACCCTCGAAAAGCTCGCCCTCGACGACAATGAAATCCAGGACGATGGTCTCAAGGAAATCGCTCGTACACTTCGTATTAACAAGACGCTCGACGAGCTCACTATCGGAGCCCAGGCCACTGTAACGTCGGATGAAGTACAGCGCCTGCTCGCCGAGGCCGTGGATACGAACCCCACGTGAGTTTCCTTGTATTCTATAGTCCATTCATTTTCGCCAAACCGATTTCCGCTTTCAACCAACCACACAATTTCCAACCACGTCCAAAAAAAGGATCCGCATCTTCGCTTTCACTTTCACAGATGAAACGTCGCGCATAACCGTCGAGCGCGCCCTCGCCCGCAACGAAACTGCCTACATTGCATCGCGTACTCGCAAAGTCGTGAAGACGATAAATGTCCAGGAGGTGGAAGAAATCACGACCGTGCGCAAGGATAAGAAAATCGTGGACGGGAGTGAGGTTGATGTGTCCGTGGAAATTGAAGCTGAAGCGAAGCAGGGTGATGAGGTTGACGTTGTTGAAGTTGTGGAAGCACCAATCGCCGTTGCCACTCCTATTGCTACTCCCGTTGCTATCGCTGTGCTCGAGAACAAGGGACTACTCGCGGTTGAAGCTGTCGCCGCCACGTCCGAAGCTGATGCCACCTCCGAGTATGTGATGGTTGAGTCAGCGACAAAGCCTGCTGAAACCAAGACTGTCGAACCCGCATCCGCCGGCAAAGCCCTTGAAACAAGCACCAATCATGTCTCTGAGGCCGCCCAGGTTGTAGAGAGTATACATGTTGTCGACACCAGTAATGTCGTGGAGGTGATGGAATCTAGCGCTTACGCTGATGCAGCCCCTGTTATCACCTCAGAGAAGGTTGCCGAGTCTAAGCATGAACTTCTTGTCATAGACGAGAAAAAAACCAAGGCTGCAGAGGATGTTATCGCCCCACCTATCGTGGCTGCCGCTCCAGTTGACGTTGTCAATAACAGTGTGGGAGAAGAGAATTTGAGGGAGATTGTTGTGGAAGAGACTGTGGCGGAGGCTGCTGTTGAAGGAACTATGGCGGAGACCGCTATCGAAAAGACTGTGGCGGAGACCGCTGTCGAAGAGACTGTGACGGAGACCATGGTCGAAGAGACTGTGGCGGAGACCGTTGTCGTTGAGACTGTGGCGGAGGAGATTGTGCACGAGACCATTATCGAGAAGACTGTGCAGGAGACTATCTTTGAAGAGACTGTGCAGAAGGCCGCCGTGGACGAGGTTGCTCAGGAGACCGTCGGTGAGGGTACAGTAACCGAGACGGTTGTGACGGAGGTCAAAATGGAAGAGACTACCACAGTTGCGAACGAGTCCGTTGTTGTCGTTGAGGCGGAGATTGCGAATGCACCAGTCGCTGTCGTAGAAACCGTTCTCGTGGATGCCCAAGCTACCATTATGGAGGAGCTCGCTGTGGATGTGCCCGTCACTGTTGTTGAAACTATAAGCTCCCGCGAGATGGTCATCGAGACAACTGCCACCGAGACCCCTAGTGCTGAGCACGTGACTGAGGAATCAGTTTACGCCGGTGTTGACTCTGAGACTTCGGTGCATGGCGTCGTTGAGGTCAAGGCTTTATCACTTGAAGCCGTGGATTCCAACGCTGAGACAG
This sequence comes from Chytriomyces sp. MP71, assembly GCA_025201725.1. Lineage (NCBI taxonomy): Eukaryota > Fungi > Chytridiomycota > Chytridiomycetes > Chytridiales > Chytriomycetaceae > Chytriomyces > Chytriomyces sp. MP71. Next base: position 5,811 of record MU614768.1, read on the forward strand.
TTGCTGCAATTACCGAAGTTGTCACTGAGGAGGTAGCCATCGCTGGAGTTGTTGAGACCTATTTTGCTGCTACAAGCGAAGCACTTTTATCCGAGCCCAAGTCGATTGCTTATGTGGGAGATGATGTCACGGGGGGAAACGCCGGTCTGTCGGGCGAGACAGTGGTTTTGGGAACCAGGGCTGCGGAGGTGGTTGTGACCGAGACTGCTGTAGTTGAGGCAACTATTGTCGAGACTGTTACTGACGTGTCTTCTCTTGAAGCGACCGCGGAGACTAAGTCTGTTGCTGTTGAGGCAGTGGCAGTCACCTCAAATACCACAACCACGATTGTGACGGAAAAGAAGGCCAACTCGACAATCATGATCGTCATTGTATCGCTGATTCTGTTGATTGTCGCTGTTTTGGTTGGTATTCTGCTGATGCCCACAGCTATTGTCGTGGAAGAGGTGATTGTTGTGGAGCGAGTTGTGGAAGCAGCTGGTCTTCTTTTCCTTGCTGGAGCTTTTCCTTTCACCAACGTAATTGTTCGTGCTGATGCGGATGTGAATTTGCCATCTGCTGTGCTTCCGCGCCTTTTGGACCTACTGAGTACTTCTGCCAACACCACTGTTTCGCTCGTTCAGTCCACCAATGAGCTTGATGTCAAGCTTGCCACTTCAATTAACGCTGACGAGACCTTGGTGCTTTGTATTGGATCAAACGATTGCACTCGCTCTCTCATCTCTGGTAAGAGACCACTGCAATCTACTGTCAGTAGGTTAACGTTGAATTTACAGAGGAGCTTGCCTCGTCCCTTGGCTCTGAATCCTTCCACATCGTTTCTCGCAAGAATGAGTCCACCCCACTCGTGATGGCAGTCGACGGTGTCAACTCCATTGACGAAGCCGAAAGCCAAGAAGGCACGATGCGCATTCAAAAGGTCTGGTCTCATGGAAACCGCGGGCTCGCATACGGTGTTTATGCTGCTCTGGAGGAACTCGGGTTCGCATTTATGCACCCTCTCAAGCCATCCATCCCTCCTGTCTTCTCTCTCAATGCGTCCAACTTGTCGATTCACGAAGCTCCGCGCTGGCAGAAATTCCGTGCCGTCCACTACCACACCCAGCATCCCCTCGAGCTTACTCCTTTCTTGCAAGGTAATGTTTGTTGATATAAGTCGGCTCGGTTTGATCCATGAACCTTTTCCAGGTTTTGGTCCAAATGGGACCGACGACTCGGCGGGCTGGGAAAACCAGATTCCTGACTTCGCCTCTTATTGCGAATGGCTCGTTGCCAATCGTCAAAATGGTGAGATAAGCTTCATTAGACAGAAGTATCGATTCAACTATTTTTATGTCCAGCTGTCGAGTGGCCACTGCTGGAGGGTCACACTTGGGTGGAATTCGCTCGTTCTGATGGCCGCGTCGAGCGACTGAAGAGAATCGCCGATGTAGCGCACAGCTACGGCATCATGGTCGGCCTTGACGTTCCGATTGCGTTCGCTCAGCAGCATTCGTTCCGCCTGTTGAAGAATGCGAATGGAAAAGAAAGTCACTTTGAGGAAGAAAAAGCCGAGATCGAAGCTTCGCTCGATTGGATCATGCTTGCAGGATGGGACTTCTTGGGAACTGAGTCCGGAACATCTGAATTTACTCACTCTTCTCCTGAGGTACGTTTGAATTTTGAATGGTACGGATATTATCCGAAGTTGACGTATTCTTATTTTAGACCATGCTTGCATGGATGAATGCCGCCTCTGATTACGCTGCCGAAAAGTACGGAATCACTATGTTTATCAAAATTCACTGTTCTGCCGGTCAACTCGCAAAGGGCTTCATCGACGACCGCACGGGACAGGACATTAACTTTAATATGCTGCCTCATTTTGCCTCCAAGAACCTTGGAGTATTGCCTCATACTGTCGAAGCTTACGCCCTCGACGACCCTGCCCCGACATACTCCAACAAAAACTTTGATGAAATCCGTCAATACCTGAATTGGGAACTTGCGAACGGAGACCGTCCAGTTGTATTTTATCCGGAAACGGCATACTGGGTCTCAGTCGATATTGACGTCCCACTTTTCATGCCAATCTACGCTGAACGGCGGCTTCACGACCTCCGTTTGATTGCCCGTGACGAAAATGCTTCAGTGTCCAAAAAACGTATGGACGGTCAACTCATATTCGCGAGCGGCTGGGAGTGGGGCTACTGGCTCAACGATGCCCTCGCCGCTCGTGCGGCATGGAACCCGTTTGTCGAAATCGAAAACGACGCAGATGCCTTCCGCGCGCTTGCTCGGCCACTGACTCGTCATCTCAACACTATTGAGGACCAGGAAGGAGCTGCCGCGCTGCTGGTTGACTGGACGAAAACTGAAAAAGACCTCTTTATTTACGGTCAGCTGGAAGGCAAAGATCCCTTGGAGAATGTCGAACGCAAGAACGGACATGGGTATTTGGAAGGGTGGGACACTTGGGACGACGTGTCAAAGGTTCTTGGCAAACTCACGCAACCCGACCGCTTGGGACTCGTTGAGTTCAAGCACGCAGAGAACTGGTTGGACCACATCAAGGAGCACCTCTTGAAGTTCGAGCGCCGCAATGTTGACGTCGAGTACGCTGAGTTTGTGAGACCCCTCCTTGTGGAGATGGATGCCAAGCTTGTCCAGCTGGCCAACCGCACCGCCTCTCTCGCAGAAAAAGCGCCTGTTTACATGACCGATTTGTGGAACGACATGGCTGACGCGGCTGTTATGACTGCTTTGCGCGCACATCAAATCCTCAACCTCTATGAATTCATTTACGACCTGAAGACAGAGGGCATCCGTAACGAGACTATTGCTGCTGAAGCAATGGCGTCTCTCTATGCTGCCAAGGCAATCGTCGAAACTCGCGAGACACAATACCGCCTCGATCCTGAGCGGGTCGCCGCTTGGACGGGCCTTAACACTCCCAACCAGCCAACTGCTTATGCTTTCAACTACCTGTGGTCGGTCAGAAGTCTTCATTACTGGTGGCGTGATGCTGCAGAAGCTTTGGGTGACGCAGGTTTGTTATTTTCTTGTCACGTACTCCATTGGCGAGAGGTTAATTTGACTTCACAAGCTTCTGCATCTTTCGCCAACATCATCAACCCAGTTGAGGTTGGACTTGGAAGTGGCCTCCTTCTTCACGTTGCTGAAGACGTTGCCGAGCTGCTAAGCGCGTTCCATGTCGGAAAGGATTACTTTGATGTGGCTGAAAAGGAGCCCCACTACCCGCAAGACATTAAGAACTGGCCTTATTAAACGAGAACCTCGTATTTCCTATGCTTTTTTCTTTTTTTTTGCTTCCTGTTGATTCGCTCCGATGTGCCTCGTCTGTTTTATTGCGCTTGTTGTTGATCGAACTTTTTTGTTTCGCTGTTTTCAACCTCATTATTCCACGAGAATAGAACAATTTCACATAGGCACGGAATTTATAAACAAAGAACAAACTAACCCAGCTTCTTAAAGCTTTCAAGCGAAACGACTGACCAACCAACCAAAAAAAAAAAGGACTACTATCTTAGAAAAATCAATGGTCCAAGATGCGCAAATTACCCGAGACAACCTTGTCGTCCAAAATGGCACCCGAAGGAATATCAATCCGGCTACCATGGTTGGCAACGATAATCACAGTGCCCCTCAAAACAACATCACTTCCAAAAGTAACATCGCCCGTAACAGTCAAATGGTCCAATTCCAAAATATGTGGAGGGCTCTTGAAACGGCTGCTGTAATGTCCAACTTTCTTGAAGTGGTCGCCCAACTTGACCAACGGCACAGTGCCAAACAGCCGCTTCGTGTTCATGCTCAACACGCCGTGGTTGAGACTGTAAAGGTCACTCGTGATCAAGAACAAATCACTCGTGCTTTTGACGGGCAAGAAACGGCTACGCGGCACATTGATCCCGATCGCATTCTGGAAGTGCTTGATGGCGGCACCGACAGCCGTTTCGAGCTGAATCACTTTCTCCCCGCCCTCGGTGGTCTTGATATTTTCAATAATCTCCATGTTGAAGGCGCTTTCCGTCACGAGGCGCTTGATGGCCTTGAGGCTCACCCACAGGTTGTTGGTGTTGAAAATCTTGAACTTCTTGATACTCTTAAACTCCTCTGTGTACTCGCTGGGAACCTGCGCGATTTCGAGGAGGCGGACTTGTCCGTCATAGTCAATAAGGGTTCCACCCTTAATGTCAGCCTTGGTCTTGTCCGTGACTTCCATGATAAATTCTGAGTTGGAAGAGGCCATGTGATCGAGGATGGTGGTATCAACCGTGGCGCCGAGGTTGTCAACATTCGAGATAAAGAGGTACTCTTTGCCGTCGGCAATGAGTTTGTCGAGGAGACCAGAGTTGTGCAGCGACTCAAACAAATCACCGTGGCCGGGGGGGTACCAGTTGGCTCCATTGTCGGCGTATCCAGACGGGGAGGGGAGAAGCGATTCCTTGTTAACTCGTGGGTACCTAGACTGGTTGAAGGTCAAGATTTGCAAAGCGTGCGAAGAGTATTTTTGAATTATGTTGGTTGTGTCCACATCCGTGTTGAAGGAGTTCATAAGAATGAGGGGCACGTTGACTTTGTTGGTACTGTTGAGATATTCGACTTGGCGCACCGTCAGGTCCAAAAAGGTCATGCCGTCACGAACTTCAATCGCACTGTTATTTAGACATGCGGACATGAGTTATTAATTTTAGCGGGGCAGGTTTAGTCCAATAATGTTCGCAAACTACAATGAATCGATGCCGTCAAATGGTAGAAACCCGCTCTCCTCACTTGTCATTCACGTTAACATTCGAAGTCTCACCTCTTTGGTCCAATGCAGCCCATGGTGGTACCCAAGCCACCATTCAGCTTCAAGACGGCGAGTTTGGACAAGTTGGTAACAGTGGCCGCATCTGAAGTAGGCATCTTCAAATTCTTGTATGCCACGATTTGTTCCTCCTTGGGAGACTTGATTTTAGCCCAGTTGCTGTATGTAAAAAAGTTGCCGGTTAGGAGTGGCACCAAAAGGATTTTGACAGGCGATGACGCAGCCTCCATGTCCAGAATATCCCGATCCCTCCAACCTGATAATCTCGAAAGGATAGCTCCATTCTTTGTACTCCCGTCAAAGTCGCTTAAATGTGCAATAGAGAGGGGTGGACGCACATTTTTGTGCCCTTTGCCTTCTCTGAGAGGTAGCGGGCAAAGAGATCAAAGAAAGAGTCCATTTCTTTTGCAAAGTGATCGCGCTCGGGACCTTCCGGGACCTGCGTTTCGTATGATGTTGGAGGCTGAAGAGTGTTGAGACAGCGAGAGTGCGCACCTGGGCAACCATATTGTGCAGCTCGTTGCGCATGCTCTTTGCCGCGAGGCCGAATGTGGTTCCCTTAAAGTCCTGATAATAATGCCGTGTTAATCTTCATAGTTATTGCCACGCCCAGAGAGCAGCGAGGGGAGGAGCGCCGATGGTGCCACGCACAAGGAGCGAGAAGGAACGGTCGTGATTCGCCAGCGCACTACTGCTGTCCATGTTCTCGCTCGACGCGCCAATAAACTTTGCGAGGATCGAGTTTGCTGCTGCCATTTCCTGCCTCGTCCAATTTCTGCTCGCTTTATCGTTGCCCTCAATTCGTAACTTGACAGCCACCAACCTCCTTCACCATTCCATCCTCAGCACCTTTGCGGAGTATGTTGAATAAGTAGATTTGACTCAGTTAAGTGCCAGTGACATAAATATGCCGTTCTTTCAACCACCCTCCCTTTTCATTGGTATCATGAGGCAACAGACAATAAGGCTGTTTCATAGTGTCACTTCCTCTTCTTTTTTCATGAATTTAAACTAGTAAAGCGTAGACCTGATTTATCGTAGCTAACATTTTTTAAAAAACAACCATACAGCCATAAGCTGCTATTCCCGATGTTGAATTCACTCTAAATGTGTGCTGTCTTGCGTTGCGCCTTGGGCACGTAACGGTAAGCTATGAATGCCTGAATTGCAGCACTTCCAGCACAAAGACCAGCAAGCAGCCACATGAAGTTGGTGCGATTCCACGTGATCTTGTCATAGGTCACTTCACCGTTGGAAACGCGGTTCTGGTCTACGGCCATGGTAGCCTTGAGAAGTGCAGAGGAAATGAAGTTACTGCAGTTGCAGAATCAGCATACCTGATGAGGTTGCACACAGACTAAGAACAACGCACCCGACTCCACTCAGAACTAGCCAGATGGCAGCGCAAGATGACTTTGTACGCTTTCCAACCTCAATATACGTAAAATTGAGACCTGAGATAGAAAAGAGACACTCGCCGAGCGTGATTACAGCGTACAAAACAATCTGGCGGAACGCAATTACAAAAATACAAATGGTATATTGATGGGGAATTGTGCAGGCTCACCTCCCACAAGATGGACACGTTGCTAGCGCAAGAGTCCGCGTCTCCTCCATCGTAGCAATTACGATTCACAGTGCCCTGCATCAACGCACTAATAACGAAAGCAAGCGCAGCCAGCAACTGTCCAAGAACCATGCGCTGCTGAAGCCCAAACGCCTTCTCGCCGAATTTGCGGTCCATCACTGGGTATACGAAATTGGCCAGCAAAGGAGCGAACAGGCAGATAAACAATGGGTTCCAGAAGTTGTTGGTAATCTGTTTAGGTCGTTAGGAGCTCTGGATAAGTAAGAGGGAAAATGAATACCTCTGAGCCAAAGAAGCCGCTTGTGCCGCCTAGTGGGACCTTCATCTGGTCTCCCATATCCTGCCAGACACCACTGTTTTGTCCAAATGCCATCCACTATTTGCGAAGCAATGCGTTCAGTACGGGTTCCGCCGAAAAACAACAACTGTAACTCAAACTTACGAAAATAGGTGCAGGCCAGATGGCGCCGATGACTTTGCCAAGGTCCAGCATCTCAACGACCAGACCCTCAGTATAAACGTCGCAAGTGGCCTTGTAGGCCTCCTCATTGGACATCTTCATACGATTTCTAATGTACGCGCCGGCAACCTTCATGTGATCAAACAAAATGAATTTTCCAGCAGGAGGAACAACGCGGTAAGTCTGTGGACAAATGAGATGGCGTGAGCTTGAGACATAATCGAACGAGGAATGCCGTTACCTTGAAACCAGCCACGAAGATGACCATGGCAAGGAAGAAGAAGCAGGTCATCATCAAGAAACTGTACGGGTAGCCGTTTCCTTGATCGGGCTTCAGCCCGTCAAAGTATTGCTTGAGAGTCTGTGTGCAACGAGTAAGCCCACCGTCCATTCAAAATCATGCAATTACACACCTTGTTTCCAGTGTCGGGCCAGGGGAAGTATTCATTCTGCTTGATCAAAGGCGATATAATGGACGAAATCAATGCGCCGACATTGATTGCCACTGGGGTGGCGGTCAGCACTGGAAAACAAAGACCCCGCAAGAACAAATCTCAACTGTAAAAGTAGTTATAGAATGCTTGCAATCCGTACTTTTGCATACTCAGGAATTGGTCCCCACCGTGGGCAGAGACGCATGGCTTGATGCCTCCAGTCCCAAAAGCAATCAACACCAGTCCGATGAAGGGGCCAACGCGGGACAGCTGCGTTGTCGCGACTCCCATGATCGTCGGCCATGACGTGATGGTGAGAATGATCAGACCGAGCAAGTAAATGGTACTAAGCGAGACTATAGTCTTGAATTTGTCCAAATAAGAGTCAGAGATAATAGCACCAATAATAGGAGTGAAGTAGCAGAGACCGCTCCATGCATCCTAATCAAACAGTATCAGAACTGAAAATTGAAGTCGTCGATGAGAACGCACACCTTCAAGGCATTTGCGTCAGCAGGGATGTGAAATCCGAGCTGGTATTTAAAAAAGTTCTTGACGATAGGACTGATTCCGTAGAAGCAGAAACGTTCTCCAAGTTCGTTCGGTATAATGAACCAAACGGCAACAGGCAGTTTGTTGGGATTCTCAAGGATCTTAGCGTCACGATCCTTGTTAATCTCGAGTTCTAGTTTGCGTAGGCGGATTTGGTCGTCAGTCAGACCCGTGCAGTCCTCCTTTGCGTGGCGTGAAATGTGAGACAAGATGGTCGGGGTGTTCGATGGAATATATGTCCATTACCAGTTCTGAAATTCCGGTCTCGTCGGCTTCAACCTTTTTGTCGTCACTCATGGTTAATCTGGATACCGCAATGCATCTCTTCTTTTGTACGTTTTCCAGGTGGCGACGGTTGCCACCGGCAATAGTGCTTAATTTTGAAGATGCGAAATTGATTAATTTGATTGCAATCAGGCACTATCCATCGCTTCATCTGCAAAATGATGCGATGCGGATAACTCCTGGTTGCTTCAAGGATGAATATTTTAAAAGTTGCACATTTTGAAAGCAGGATTTTGTTGTGGAAATGCGGAACCGAAAGGAGTAGTCAGCACACTCTACAACTCGCCCAATCGCGACTGTGCGACAGGCCGCAGAAAGGAGACGGGGGGGATAACGATTCTGTTTGCAATTTATTGGAAAAATGTCGGCAAAATTGGATTTATTCCGTGGGGCCAGTTTTAGGGCCTTCAATAGCCAACCCTCACGCATGAGCTTTGATTGGAAGGAATAGTTGAAGGGTCTCCCGCTATCAATCAAGGCTGAATCTCTTTTCTTTCATTGTTGGGGGTACGGTTTTTTGCAGGAAGGAGAAGGAATTCAGATACATCTCATTGTCACATCTGAATCCAAGCGCCGCGCTGGATCCATTTCCGTAATGAGTGCCAGCAAGTATATAGTATATGATGGCTTATTGCTCCAACCTTTGTTATTTAACTGTTTATCCGGTTAAGCAGCGGCGCTCTTTCCGATTTTGTAACAGGTCCGTGAGTCTCGCACTACTCAGTCTTCGCCCCTCAATCCATTCAGCGGAAAGAGTATGAAAAGGTTAAACGCGGACTCGAAGCCTCCCGGCTCAAAACGAACTGATCCGGTATCAACCTTGCGTTGAGCACAAATCCATCAAGGTGGGCCTCAGCTCCATAAAATTTGGGCCCGAACGCATGGTCCATATATTCTAACAAACTTTAAAGATGCGTTGATTTTCAGTGACCAAGCCTTCATGAATTTATTATGAGATCCCACTGGGAAAATCGTTATGCCGCAAGCAAGGAGCAGTCGTTTGAAGGGAATCAAAAAACTACTGACACGATTTACGGGCGCAAATGAGGCCCTAAGTACAATTAGTTATTCTTCGAAATAAAAAGTAGCAGGAATTAGGGTCAGCGACGGCGAGGGAAGTGCTAAGTAAACAAGGTCAGTTCCATATAAACTTCTGGCGCAGGAAACGACAACGCAAAGACACATACGTTCATACTGTTTCGATTCCGAGGCAAGACTCGTCGGACTCTTTGTGCCAGTCGTTGTTCTTGGCGAAGAAGGGGTTGAAATGGAATTGGCAGCCGTTGCGCCACCGAACCCTGTGCCAGCGAAATCTAACCAAGTAGTATGCATGAGGAATAGTAAAGCAATGTATGTTGAATGTTTTGAAGTGGAGCGTACTCTTTTGGATCGCTGCCCTCGCTTTTTGAAACATGTTGCCAACTTGGTGCTAAGAAGGCACGTTGCAAGCCACGCGAATCGTTCTCTTTGTCTTGGAGGAAGTGCGGATAGCTGGTTGAAGGCTGAATCGTCCCAAAGAGCAGTGACGTTCGGCCGCGAGAAGTCACGCACAAGTTTGCAAATTGCCACTTGCAGCAGCAGCACTGGCGCTTTGTGCCTTCGCAACCCTGCTTTTTCAATCATGTGACTGGAATGTAGTCATTGGTGTCTGTTCCTTTTGACTCACAACATGGCCTGTTGCTTGGACAGTATTGAGCGTTAACGTGTTATTAGGAAGAATACAGCATCGTCGACAAAAATAGTTGTATCCGAGATGTGGGAATATGCAACAAATATGATAACTGATTTTCTCTTTAACAGTCTCCACAAGACAAATACGTAGCAAAGACGACAACTGGCACCAAAGATCTCTATCCTCCAGTATGACCTTAGGCAACTACCGCTCCTTTTACGAGCGCATCAGTGCTACCTCCCAAAACAATCATTCCAGTCCCCTTCATTCCAGCAATGGAGACATTGCTGGCTGTACGTGCCATATCAATTTCTTTGGCTCCATCGTGGTAGAATGCGTATGCGTCCTCGCCGTGGCAAGCGGCGTCACCAATAAGCAAGTCCGCATCAGACATACGGAGGGGAACGACGAGCCCAATCGTCAAAAGGATGAGCGGCGTCATGACAAGATTTACAGCAATAACGTAAAGCGCTCCGTAAAATTGGAGGGCAACCTGGTGCCAGTTGCCAGCAATGCCGCCTGAAAACGAGGCAATTGGTAAAAACCAGATAACGGCAATTCACTTGGTACCTCCAGGATTCGTAAGGGCAAACGCAGCACATCCTTCCACAGTCGCGAATACTCCTGTCAAGATACCGCCCAAGAAGCCGGCAACAGCGTGCGTGTGAAAAACTCCCAAAGTGTCATCGATATGCGAAAACAATTTAGTCTTGCCGACAACATTCATGCTAATCCACGGAATGGAACCTGATGCAACGCCTATGCAGATAGCACCCCAACCTGCCACTAGTCCAGCTCCAGGTGTGATGGCGACGAGACCAGTAATCATACCTACGTGTTCATCAGTGTCAGAACAACTTTTTGATAAGTTGCAAGAGTTTAGCCTCACCTTGGCATGCACCGATAATAGATGGCTTCTTGAAGAAAATGATATCCAAGACCATCCAAGTGAGTAAACTCACGGCTGTGCAGATGTTTGTGTTGAGAACGGCGACTCCAGCATCGGGACCGGCGTTGAAAGGATCTCCACCTGCCACGCATTATGAGCGACACATTCCCCTCATCAAAAAGGAAACACCGCTTACCGTTGAATCCGTTCCAACCAAGCCAGAGCAATCCAGCTCCTACCATGGCCAATGGAATGTTGTTGGGCTCAAAATCCTCCCTATCCTGCTTCAAACGAGGACCAATGCACCACGCCCCGACATAAGCAGCTGTGCCGGCAGACAAGTGAATCACGTAACCGCCACTGTAGTCCAAAACGCCCATTTGCCACAGCCATCCGCCACCCCAGATGGAGAAGCAAACAGTTGTGTAAGAGAGAGTGAGCCATAGTGGGACGAAAATCATCCAGGCCCTGAAGTTCATACGGCCCAGAAATGCACCAGCGATAAGGATCAAGCTGATGGCAGCAAAAACGGCTTGAAAGTAGATCATGGTTGACATCGGGAAATTGCTCAGAGTTTTTGAAGCCGGGATGAAGCTTTGACTCAGTTGGCCCTACATCGAAGAATGCAAGTAAGATTATGCATAGAAATTAGAGGAGACTGAATGTTACCATGATGGTCAGAGTGGAGACCGCGCCAGGCTTGCCCAGGAATGGCGCCCATTGCTCGCCAAACGACATTTGGAAGCCCCAGCACACCCAGAAGACTAAGACTGCCGCAAAAGCATAGAAGGCCATGAATGCTGAACAGATGTGAGTACATACTCTTTCCAAGCTTGCGAAGTGAGTCTCCATACCCGAGTTGACAGCCCACTTCTTCTTGACGATTCCTCCATAAAAAACCATGAGGCCAGGTATCGACTGCATACCCACAAATGTGGCAGTAGTGAGTTGCCAGGCATTGTCACCTGTGTTGGAAATTTACAACCAGGTCAGCCTTCTTGGGGCAAATGCCAAAACACGCGATCTACAAACCTGTATCCATCCATGGATTTGTGCCGTTAGTGTTGAAGACTGCAGCTACTACGTCAGTCATCCTGGTCTGGCGCTTTGGTTAGGAAAAGTATGTCTCTTTGGATCTGTTTTTGTAGGCAGCGGGTGGCACAGGAATTCTGGCCGATTTCTTCCGACGGTTTGCTCATCTTATCTTACCCATAAATTGGAAAGCTTGTGCGAGGGTTCGAGGACTCATGGCCCTTAACGGAAGCCTCTTTATTCATGTCTGCCTCTCGAGGGCTGGCGAAACGCATTAAGTAAAGAATTGTGTGATCAAAGCGTTATCGGAGGTAGACGACGACGCGGAGATTCCCTACGCTTCCTCCCCTTTCCACAATCTGGTTGTAAATTCTTTCCGACAATCGCAACATATCTACGAGCAGTTCAATTAACACAGAACAAAAAGAAAAGCGACTTATAATCGCAGTCGGCCACTACGGCGACTGGTGGGTTATTTCAGTTTTTATTCTAAAGGTCCACAGTTGGGTTTATTATACGAGAGGTCCTCAATGAAATTCGATCTAAAGGTGAAAGTGACAACCGTTTTAATTTTCCAGTCACTGATGGACAGTCTCTTTATAGTGCGCACATCATTCATGACCTGATCGTTCGGCAAACCTGGGAACCTGAAAACAATCTAAAAACACTTTGCGGTGCCAGTTTGGCTTTTGTCCCAAGTGGCCTCGGAGCCGGAACTGTTGCTTTATCACGAGTCCAAGAAGTGACCTTCCAGGGCGAAGCAAACGATTGAAAAGCATCGCGCATTTAGCAGTGGCAAGCTATGGAAAGCTTATATCGTGCCATTGGCTCACAGCAAGGTCACCGAATCTGACATGCCTCGCAATCTGCCCGCAAACCAGTTTTCTTTAGTCTCGCTCGTAGCCTGTGGAAGCCAATGGGGAGAGAATCAAGGTGGTGTAGGTTACGAAATTGGAATTTCAATTTTCCGATTGAATGATTGAGAAGATAAGGTAAGTTTAAACCAAGTGAGAAGGAAGAACACAAGAACACAAAAGCAAAATCGTCAATACTCCAGCCAAATTTCCACCGTCTGCGTAAAGACCCCTTCCACTCAGGGAACCAAGGTTATGTACAGCTATTACGCCTTTTACCAGCAAGGTCCTCCCTAGTACGGATCCAACCTCACTAAGGGCAGTGCGTTGGGTGGCATCACGAACACGGCCGGAGCCAACTCTGGAACGGGCAAGGTCTCCGAAGTTACCACCTACATCAAATCCCTCGTTGCAAGTGGTCAAATTGACCCCTCTGCAGGCAACATATGTCTCCATTCATTTTGGCCCCGTAACCATCAGCCCCAACGACGGCACCGGTATCGGCGACTCCTGCACCCAGACTGCACCTACTACTACTCTGCGAACACTTTCAAGGGGTGGGCTTACTACGGCGTCATCCCTGATGTGTCCTACGGTGCGTGTGCGGGCGTGTGCGGCAGTAGGCAACTCCTTCGAGAACAATTGCCAAGTGGGCTCGCACGAGCTCATGGAGGCCATCACGGACCCGGACTAGCCTCAAACGGGATGGACGGGCCCGAGGGTGACATTGGAGACTACTGCAACGACCAGAGCGCGTCCTGACGGAGTGGTCCAACACGGTAGCTCATGCCCGAACGGGCCTGCCTCGGGTGGGAAAGGTTCAGTACATAGGGTGAAAAAGTCCTTCCCGTCGCGAATGTTGCCCTCGCGAGCTCCTTGCAGCCTGTAGAGCACTTGCACAGTGGGCGGTATAATTGGATATTTATGCGGCCTATGGTTGTCACTTGGTCGACACCTGTGGGAAGCGGACTCTCTTCCACACGCAAGATTCGGTTCGAGCCAGTGGCTGTCAATCTCACAGTCCCGTACCGCCCTCAGACCATAGAACCCGCCCTCAGACCATAGAACCCATCCACTTGTTATTGAAATTCTACAGTAAGCAAGGAGTAAAACCCGCGAGACGACCTTCAATTTTTCCAGCTACTGCAGTCCCATTCTCAAATTAGGAACGTTCGCTTACCAGCACCAGATCAGACAAGCCATGCAGGTTGGCTATACGTATGTGAGTGACAGATCCGAGCAGAATCTTCTGGTCCGTTGTCAAGATGAGATGATCGTCCGTGATGGCCACTGCATCGACTTTCCAGTATGTGTTGGGGTCAGTTGGTGTTCCTGGTGGGGTCGTACCAACGTTGCCATTTTCTCAAAGTCAGGAAATAATCCAAAAATTCAACAACTCCATATCAAGGCATCCATGTTCTCATTCATCTTGGTACTCGTTATAGAGAACCTCATTCGCGTCGCCGCATACGCGACGGACCCACAACTCTTGTCGTTAAATAGGACGACAAGGCCCATGCTCAGAAAACAGCTAATGGGATACTATGGACAAAATGCAATAGGTCCTTGTGGATGTTGTTCGTGTTCATAGTCACTAACCCCCCTCACAGCGAACGGCGTCGATCTGATACGAGGCCGAAACAGCCGACCCAATAACGATTGGACCAAATATCAAGGTACCTTACGGACATACTGCGACACGGGATACTATGAGACGATCAATCTCGCATTCCTGAATCTGTTTGGGGGTGGCCAAAACCACTTTCAAATTACATTCGGGGGTTTTAACGCGTCAAATTATGGTGGTGTGTACATATATAAGGGGGACGTGATGGAGTCGAATTTGGATAACGTGGTTAGTTACCTTTGTTGATGTTTTGACAGGTTTGACAGGTTTCCGGCGAAATTCATTCACCTTTGAAAATACAGGTTGCGGGATTTAAAAACATGGGCCAACATATTTCTTACTGTCAAACTATGAAGAAAGTCAAGATTGTCCTTTCATTGGGTGGTGACCGAGTCTCGAATTATAGTCTTTCACCTGGGGACGGCCATCGATATGCCAAACTTTTCACGGAGATGTTTATGGACAATGGTATAGGATTTGTGCGTCCATTTGGAAAAGATGTAAAGTTAGATGGGGTTGAATTGGACATTGAGAAGCTAGACAATGCATCACTTTGGACGTCGGAGTTGATACAATTTGTCACTACCTTTCGAAAGCTCAATCCAGATGCATTGATAGCAGGTTAGTCAGCATATTTTGACCTCGATTTGCTGATTAATTCAATAAGCCGTCCCGCAATGCTACCTCAATGGCTCTTTGAACAAAGATATAAACCTCGGCGACGTCATCTCGGCCATCGGCGATCAACTGGACTACATCATTGTCCAATATTACAACAACCCTACCTGTTCTTACCCATTCGACTTCAACTACAACGCGTGGAAGGCCCTCTACAATGGGCCCATCGTCGTCGGCCTCGCCGGTGACTGGAGCTCCGCCATCAGTGGTGGATTCCTCGAACCAGGCCCTCTCCAAGCTGTTTACGACGAAATCATGCGCGACCCGCAATTTTTCGGCTTCAGCGTCTATGACGTCAGTAGCAGCAACCCACCTGCACGCGCTTGGAGCATCACGAGCTACGCAAACGCGCCTGTGAGCCACTACAGCCGGACGTTGAGAAAAGTTTTGGACGGCGATCGGCAGGGAAATGGGGTTGACACCACCCCTGGCGGCACATTTGAAACATTGAGTCACAGGTGCGGAGGAAGTTGGACGTACGCCAACGTGAATTGCAGCTTGCCTGCTTGCGACTCCGTCTTGCAAAATTGCGAGAATGAAAACTGGACATGTTTCAGTTTCTTGCAAAACGAATGTGCGTTGTGAGCACAGTACGTCGGTGTGAATAAAAAGTCTTACCAGAATCCGTCTTACGGGGAACATCAATTCCCCATGCCTTCACATCGCGCCATCAGAGGTAGTTTCTTAATTTCATCCAGCCTCCAAGTCGTCTATGTGATTGCATCAAGGGCGACCACCCGTCTGAAAAAAAAAAAAAACAACGTCCTCATGCAACTGTCCTACTGTCGTGTACAGCTAGTGAAGTACTCAAGCTCGTTGTCTCACTACCGAGGCTGCGTTTTCGTGGGTCTCGCTGGGGACCAGACGAGCGCCATCAGTGGCGGATTCCTCAACTTGTCTCCAACCACGTCGTGCACGACAGCATCAAGACAGACTCCTCTAGCAACGCGCCCGCCCTCGCATGGAACTGGAAGGACCTCGTCGCCCCTCCTGTGAGCCAATACAGCCAAACGCACTTCAACGGGCTGCAACGGTCGGCTAGGGTGCTGCACCGATGGGCCACCCTGTCAGCAGCAAGGATCTATGCCTCTCAGATGTGGAGGCTCCTGGGTCCATCAAGCAAACCACATGTGTAACAGTGAGCCCGCTTGTTTTGCGGACGACACTAGCGCAAACAAAAACTTTTTTCATTTTCTTACTAGAAAGTTTGACTTTGAAGAGGTGCTCAGGACATTCAGTCATAAATGAGTTGTCGTCATTGCGGTGTTGAAAAATTGAAATTGAAACAATTTTTTCAAACGCCTCAGCTTTGCAAACCCCCCTTAACAGTCTCTTTCTCGTCTAAGAAGTTTACCAAATTTCATAGGTAGGATGGCCTCAAATCTCGACCAGGAGCCTTCCGAGAAGGTCCAAAAGAAGGAGCAGCGAAACACGAAATGGATCCTTCTCAGTTTCGCACTCGCGATCTTAATCACGGCCGGCCTTAATTGGCTACTTTGTCTCCAAAAAAGACAACGGAACGGCGCAAACAGTTCCAACGTAGACGGGGCTTTTGAAGAACGGCCTTTACATCTACAACGGCGACAACATAGAGAGCAACGACGCGACCGTCGTGGCGACGCTCGCAGCTCTCGGAAGCAGATTCAGCAATGCCAAGCAGGCGGGACCAAGGTTATTCTCTAGCTCGGCGGAGACATAGTGAGCGCGTACACGTTTGTGGCCGGGGATGGGGCTACGAACGCGAATCCGTTTTTCAACATAATTCTGGGCGGGACGAGCGCCGTACGACCGTTTGGGGCGGGTGTTATGTTGGATGGGTAAGTCCCTCCTGCGCTTTTTGGCCAGCCTCATGACAAGGCGTCTGCAGAATCGAGTTGGACGTGGAAAAGAATGACAACCCGTCCGTGTGGACACCCGAAATCATTTCGTTTATTACGACGTTGAGGGGTCTGGCGCCCAAAACGCAAATTGCCAGTTGAGTTTCTAGTTGATGAAAGGGAAAAACACCGCCAGGTCCACTGACAATTGACGCACAACAGTCGTCCCACAATGTTCTTGAACGGAGACCAGAATCAATCAACCTTAGTGGGTGTTTCTAATGGATGTTATTACGAGAGACTGTAAGTCTCAAACTGTTCTGAACTGCACGGAATGTCATCACTGCCACCGCCAGCTCCCTTGACTACGTCATTATTCAATACTACAACAGTAAGCTTGATTTTTTTGGAGTTCCATATGCTCAAAAGAAACCATACACATGGACCCGCAATGCTCATATCCCTTCGACTTCAACTTCAACAAATGGAAATACATTTTTCCAGGCACACTTTATGTTGGCCTTGCGGGTGACTGGACTTCCGCCCATTAGCGGCGGTTTCCTCGAAGCAGGACCCTTGCAACCCGTCTACGACATGCACACTCAGTTTGGAGGGTTCAGTGTATACGACGTGTCTTCAAGCAACCCGCCCGCGTTCAGTTGGAGCCAGGATACGTATGCGAACCTATCCAACTCGACCTACAGGAAGACACTTCGTGATGTGTTGAATGGGGTACAGGTGGGGAGTGGATTCCCGCCGCAGAGATCGGCGCAAAGCAATGCGGTGTTGAATGCGATGTGGAGGCACCTTGGACAATGCTAATGCGACTTGCAGGAAGAAGGTGTGCACTGGGAATGGGGATTGTGGTGCAAGCAAACAGTGCTTCATGTTCTTGAGCAAATGCTGAAAGGCTTGTACAGTTGGAGCCAACAGAGAGCTGAGACAGGATTTAAATTTATTTTAGACTTGTTTGTCAGGTTGTCTCCTTAAATGAAAAGAAAGCTGCCGCATAGCTGCTTCCCGTCGCATGTTCGCGGTAGGGGATAGTTGCTCCGCGCATAGGCTCTCCTCGTATGGCGGTTGCTTAGTGGAAATGAAGCCCAACTAAATCAATTTAATCACACGGAATTGTGAAGTCGAAACCAATCTCCCACCTACAAAACCTCACTCTATCGTGGAATGGCTGACGCAGTCGACAAGACGCCCGAGACCATTGCCGCCGAGAAGGCTGCGGGACAGAAGAAGTTCATTATTATTGGGTGAGTGTAGGGGTGAGGCAGCCGGATGCCGTATCATCGAGGCACTAACCTGGCCACCATCGCTGAATACCCAGTGTCTCCGCAGCCGTGCTGATCACCACTGCCGCACTAATCGGCTACTTTGCCACGCGCGGCAATGGCACTTCCAGCGGCGGCACTCCAAGCAACAACAGCACCGGTTCAGTCAATCTGTCCCAGGCTCCTTCCCAGGCTTCCTCTTCCCAAGCTCCGCAAACATCCCCTTCCCCGTCGGCGACGGGTTCTCCGGTACTTCCCTCGGGGCAAAAGAAGCTGCTTGGATGTAATTAGACACACTGCTGGACTTCGCCCGTTAACGAACCTATCTCCAAAAACGTAGACTTTGGAGCAGATGCGATGGCAAATGGCGTGGATATTGTGCAGGGAACATTGCCGCCACCCACAGATTCTACCCTGTACCAGAAGGATCTCGCCTATTACTGCAACACCGGCTACTTTGGTGAGACGACCCATCACAGAGTTCATTTCTTCCTCACACCAGTTCATTCATATAGATACTATCAATCTGGCCTTCTTGAACTTGTGGGGCGGCGGCCAAAACACGTTCACTATCACCTTTGGCGGTTTCTCCACTCCCAATTACGGTAAATGTCATTTCACGGACCCAGATTATTTACCATGACCTGACGGTGGATGCATAATACTTAATCAGTGACGGACGGAACCTACGTGTATAAGGGTGATGGCAAGGAAAGCAACTCTGCCGAAGTGGTAAACTCACGTTTCATTTATACCCCACTAGTAGAGCTCGCTTAGATTAAAATTTTAAAGGTGCGAAGCTATGCCAATTTGGGCAAGGACATTCAAACCTGCCAAAAGCGCGGCACCAAAGTAGTCATCTCGCTTGGTGGAGACAAGGTTTCTGCATACACCTTCAGCGCGGGAGACGGCAAGCGTTATGCGCAGCTATTCTATGACATGTTCTTGGAGGGAAATGGACCCGTGCGCCCATTCGGCACGGGCGTCGTTTTGGACGGAATTGAATTGGACGTGGAAAAGAATCCCAACTACCCGGCCGTAAGCAGCTGGACGCCTGAAATGATTGATTTGGTCACTGGATTGCGCTCTTTGAGCCCAAAGACGATTCTTGCCAGTTGAGTCTTTTCTTTTACCAGTTGTTTTTGTTATTGCGGGCTCAAAGTGTTGGACAAACAGTCGTTCCCCAATGCTACCTTGGCGATTCCAATTTTGGTGGAACTGACCAGAACGTTGGTACGTACTGCCATGATTCTCATTATGTGGTGCGACATTGAAGCTAACCCTCCTCACAGGTGCCGTCATCCCCGCCGTTGCAGACAAAATCGACTACCTCGTGATCCAATACTACAACAACCCCACCTGCTCCTACCCATTCAACTTCAACTACAACGCTTGGAAGGCCCTCTACAAGGGTCCCCTCGTGGTCGGGCTCGCTGGCGACTGGACCTCCGCCATCAGTGGCGGCTTTCTCGAAGCGGGCCCATTACAAGCCGTCTTCGACGAAATCAAGGGCGACTCGCAGTTCCTCGGTTTCAGCGTGTACGATGTGTCGTCCTCGACCCCGCCCGCGCTCAGCAAGAGCCCTGCGACGCTTGTGAACCCGCCCGCAACGAGCTACAGCAAGACTCTGCGTGACGTGCTGAACGGTGTGCAGGTGGGCAGCGGGTTTCCGAGCCAGGCGCAGCTGGGAGTGACAACGGACCGACAGCTGGCACAGCGGTGCGGGGGCACGTGGGTGTACGCGAATGCTACCTGCAGCAACAAGGCGTGCAACTCGAATGCGGACTGTGGTGTGCATGAGCAGTGCTTTAACTACATGTCGCTATGCAAGTAGTTATTTTGATTTTTTTTCGTTTTATTTTCCTTGCTGTTTTCCACCGTTAAAGTAACTCATTGTGAGTTATTTCCTCACACGAGTTTTGTTCGTTCAATCCCTCCTTTTAGAGTAGGACTCCGTTCCTTAGTTCTCTTGGATGGTCGTAGCAGAAGCACCAGACCATGAAAGGGAAAGGAACAACGCGTGGAAAAATCTCGAACGCGCTAATTCGAGTTCCTCACATAACGCATCCCACTTATCCTCCCTGCTCGCCAACCGCCCGTACTTCGAATCAGACGGAAAAGGCAGGTACAGCTACACGGGTCTACACCAGCTCGCCCCTTCTTTGAAGCAGGACTTGCTAGTGGATCTGGGAATCACACACCAACAGTCTGAAACGGAAAGGCAATTTCTGCAAACCTTCTATTGGAGTCACGACCTGCATCTTTGGTGGATGGTTTGGAAGGGGAATTTAGAACTACATTTTAGCCATAGTAGCGGTAAGTATCTATGGAGTTGGCCATATGAATTCTTGGTGGCCGAACGCGAATTTTTTTTAATCGCTTCAACCCATGGAGGCATTCAACTTCTTAATTCTAATTTTCAAAAGGTGCTTGAGAACGACCAGATGGTTTGACCCAGTGGATATATGTCACAGCCAATGAACCCGATGGAATCTTCGCCTACGGCATCATTTTTCACTGGCCTGAGGTGTGCATCATTATTGGTTCGATTCCGCAGTAGAACAGCAATCAAGTCTAGCAGGACGAGTCATTTCTGACTCCGGCTCTCCGCTTCTGATTTTGAACAATAATGCAGTAAATACCATTAGCTCGTGGTTGAACATAGCCTACTGTCTGAGTAATTTGTTCCATTCCACTCCTTATGAAATTGACAATTATGCTGGATGACAACAAAAATGGCCATGCATAGTACTCCGTTGTATCTTATATTCTTTCCTACGGCATTCTTTAAAATGGTATGGAACGACCGCTGTTTTAGGGTCACGGCACAGTTCGTCGAACATCCAGCTCGAATCTGGGAAAGAGCAGATTGATGAGGAAAAGCAGACACAATAATGAGAGAAAACAATGCGACAATTTTAAAAAGAATAACAAATTTTTGATCACACTCGCTCAAGAACTTTCCAGCAATGGGGCAGTCACCCCATTCACAGACACACCGCCGCGAGCCGCGACTCCACCCTCTACCCCAACACTGAAACTCAGAGCCAAGTGCATTGACTCCCTAACTCCCTCCAGCCACACCTGCACCACAGCTCCCGTTGCCTCCGAAACAACTCCTTTCATAGCCCGCCACCTCGCTTCCCCCCCAACCACACGCGACGCAACCACCCCAGAGCGCACCTGCACACCCTCCGGCACAGCATCATCACCCTTTACCCTCACAGAGATAGCCAAAGCCACGCCGCCGGCCACTTCCGTCAACGCTTTGGGCAGAGCAAGAGTCAGCCTCGCCCCCTCCCCAAGCACGTCCATAGTAATCTTGTATAGCCGCGTCTTTGGGTCCCAAGTCTCGCTCGTAAATTGCAGATTCTTGGATGGGTTCAATCGTACGTCATCTGTGTGGAGGACAAAGGGCACGGGACCATGCGCAAGGAGATAATCTGCAACCGCGCGGATGGCCAACGGTGTCTGATTTTGTACCAATTTCACGACAGCTAATAATTGACATGCGTTTGATTAAGCACCAACATCCTCAGTAGGAACACTCACAAGAAGGCAATGTCCCCTTCGGATCCACTCGCACGCAATAAACTGCCTCCACTCCCGCCGCACCTACAATGCCACCCCCATTTTCCCTCAAATACCAAGCCGCTACCCCGACTTCCGCCCTAACACGTCCCGCCTCGCCCTCGCGCGGTACAACAACGCCCGGTACTTCGCCCGTCTCAGTGCGAACACTTGTCACTGCATGGACGAGCTCGCTCCCGCGTCCCTGCGGCCGCCGCGTCGTGAGCACGACGACCATGTCGCGCGCGGCGACGGGGAAGGAGGCCTTCATAACCGTGTGTGCGAGCGCATCGTCCACGTTAAAGATGTGCAATGGTGTCCCAGTGTCGAAGCGAGGATCCCACTTCTTGCGTGCGGCTGTGATTTGGCGCCATGGTTAGGAGAGAAACAGGCGGGAAATAGAGTGGGCACCTGTGCTGCGAATGACGCTAAAGATTTCGTGGACAGTGAAAGGCACTGGAAAGATTCCGGATCCGCGGACAATGGGTATACTGCTCCCGTACTCGGGGTAGCTGTGCATTTTTGTACCGTCCTTTTCCCATTCCAGTTTCCATTTCGGTGCCGTGGTCGAGACGGGAGGGTGTCGCATGGCGTGCTCGAGACGCAAGAACTCTAACACAGCTTGGTTCGTGTAGCTTGTGAATTGGTGGCGTGGGTGCAGAGATGCCAGGCCCGTGCAGGCGAGTAGGTCTTCACCCTTTACTTGAGAAAAATTGCCACCGGCAAGTTCACGAACGTATCTGTCCACAATCTCTGCAACATTTTCATCCTCTTCTTGTTCTTCTTCATCTTTGGATGTGTTCTTGATGTTCTTTGCATCCAACGCCAATGTGAGCAAACTGCCACCGCCACCAGGAAGGAGACTATCGTGACTGTGAAACGCGTGGGCGCCTCCATCGATCGCATCCACAAAGTAGTCATCTCCACCATCTAGGTCAGCACTCCCGCTGAGTGGACTGTCGACAATGGTGGCGGTGCTGCTGCTTGGCGCGCTGCTCGACTCGCGGCTGCGCGTCTGGATGGCAGGCGGTCCTCTTGCTCTGCGGTGCCGTACGCGGTCGTAAATGCGGGACGGACTCTTTGGTCGAGGAGATGGTCGATGGTCTGCACCGTATGCCTGAGATGGTGCGGGGATCTGGGCGTCGCGCGAAGTGCAGTTGGCGGCGAAGTTCGGTGTCTGCGAGGAAAGCGACGGCTTGCGCGGCTCCAAGGAAGCTTGCAACCCTTTACCGCCAATGAAACGCGCAATCTGGACTCCGCTTTAGGAGAGACTATCCCACCATCCCTTTGTCCACATCACATGAAACTCACCGACACGATCCCACGCGCCAAAAGCAGCCTCAAAAAGGTGAATCTTCGCAGAATCAAAAGCGCCACAAGAAACGCGGTGGTCTTTGCAGCTTTCGGATGCGCGTTTGCGTGGAACTCGATCCAGGCACCAACCGTCTCCGCCACGTCGATTGCTTTCATCGCGAAGGCGACGGTTCTCTCGTCGTCCATTGTTGGTGGGTTGCCAAGGCTTGAAGGGTGTTGGGAAATGGAGGGCGAGAAGGAGCAGGGGTGCAAAGGTGTGGGAGTGAGATCCCTCAAAAAAAATATTCCTTTGTGTCTTGTCCCAACTCTCCTGAACCAACCCCTTGCAGCGCACGCGTTCCTCTCGAACGCTCATTATGCATGGACAAAAAGAGGTGTTTGAAGATACCTGTGTTGACGGGATTCCAGTAAGCAATGGCATTCACACCATTCCATTCCATTCCATAGCAGCATAATCTAGTAATAAGGATATATATTGGCTTTGAGGTTTCCTCCTGCAGTATCTGTAAAAGAAAAGGTCATCAATTGGTCTGTATCTTGCCCTGCAACTCCAAACAGAACGTGAAAATTAATTGCGAATCCTCCAGCGCTTGACTAGAGGCTAATGTGTTCGGTTGGCAAAGGTTTTAATGGAGAAGGCTAGCTGCGCCACTTGAATTCAAAAATAAAGCCGCGTTCTTGAGCATGGCGGACTCACCTGGACTCCTGCAGTGCAACGTTTTGCTGCTCACACGCCAGGAGTAACTCGGATGCTACAGGCAATGAAAGCCGGGGTAGCGAGCAGGCTTCGGGGAGGATTATAAGAAATGTGTCGTTCTAGCTGGACCGTAGTCCAGCTCGATAGGGAGGCATGGACAATAAGGCAAGGGTAGACTTATGTCGGGGGTTCAGTTTTGTGGCGGATCGTGGGCGATTGGAGTGGACTTGGAATGCAACTATGTATAATTCTGAATTATAAGCAAAAATCAAATTGCAGCAATGTATGAGACAGCAAGGTTGCGACCTATTTAGACGACGTAATTGAGGGTGAACATTTCCTTGCGACGATTGTGCATTTCCTGCTCCACTGTGTTTTTGACCACAAAGCGTACAATCTTGACTGTCTTGGTTTGCCCGATGCGCATCGTGCCTGCCACACCCTGTTTTTCCGCTCCAACTGCTTGAGCTTCGGGTCCTGTCGTGGAAGGGGTGTAAGACGCTTGAAAAGGCATAATAGCTCCGGGCCTCAGCAAACCGTCAGCGAGGACAATGTATCTTCTGTCACATTCAATCCGCTCGCAGAGTCCTTCGCTGGCAGAATCAAAACCTGCAACGGCTTGCATACGCGCACCTCTTGACACGATTCGCGATCGGTTTGGCCTTGCATTTCCTTTTCTTGTCCACGACTGTGTCAACTTCCACTTCCCACTCTTCCGAATTCGATATATCCGCGCACTCACTTCACTAGAAGTTTCGTCCTACCCTGCCCAAATTGGACGCCGTGACGATTCCAAACGTGTTGACTGCTTTTGTGACAAGATTGGCAAAGTCAGACCATTGGATGATTAGCTTCCATTTCGCGATGCAGATGTTGCACGAGCTCCCGAAGGTTCAAGCCAAACTAATAAAAGTAGTAGGCATTGAGATCCATACTTTTACCTTGTCCGCCTCAAACATTTCGCCATCCCGAGTCTCCACAGACTTAGGAACCTCCATCTCCAGTTTAGGGGTTCAAGCTTCATGATCTCATCGTTATACGTCCCATGCACTGCGGACACTTCGGATCTCGTCGTTATACGTCCCATGCACTGCGGACACTTCGTGTTGTGTGTAGCAACCATCCCTGCCTCTTCATAGCAAAACACATCCCCCTCACACGGCACAAGACCCAGCTCCTCCTTCCCCACATCATCATTCCGTCCAGCACCGACGCAGCTGATTGTGTTGTTCCCACTTATATAGATATCGAGGAAGTTCTGGAAAAAGTTGAATTCACTTTACGTGCCTCGCTGCCCTTCCTTCATATATGCACCTGCTCCAACTGCGCAACTTGAGTGAGTTAGCCGCAGCTTCACATTTCTCCACTGATTTGGCCATTCATATCAGCTTTATCAAGCCTTGATGGGCTCAGCCTGATCTGCAACTTTGATGGCAAGCTGGTAAATACGTGCTTCTCATTTATTAGAAACTAACAGTGAAGAAAGGTTCACATGATTAAAATGAGAGTAGGAGCAAGACTTGGCAAAATGTCAAGGCTTAGCTTAAGTTCATTAGAATGTGTGAGATTGATTTACCACATACAGAAAATCTAATTACATGCAAAGGCGTTGCCTTGTGCGTCCTAAAGCAACATATCTGAGCCTCCAACTTTTGAAATTGTGCTATTCTGCTTGGAGAAAACAGCCTTTGTAGCACTTGTTTATGAGAAATTGTAGCTGACTACAAGAATGTCACACTCAAGAACTTCATTCAGTGTGACCCTTAAGATATTAAATTTTGCCTTTATCTCTATGATTGTCACATTGTTTCCAAAGCAATTTCAGTTATTAATGCCAATATTGTTGCCAAACAATGTGGCATAGGGTTTGAGGCAACCATTTGCAGTGAAAGAATACAGGTATTCAGGAGCAGTGCAAGGTTAAGTATGGTACAAAGCCAGACCTGTGATTGTCTTGCCCACTCCAGGCTTGTCCTGTTTTGCAAATGATAAGTTGCATTACCCAACACCTGGCTGAACAATCAAGTCCCTGGATTCAAGGACTGCCTGTGCGTCTCCCCAATAGTACGGCAAATCGTTATATGAGGCAAACCGAAACGATCCAATGCGCTCTGCATGTTCGCACTCCGATCAGTTTTAAGAATCCGTTTGTAACAAGTTTCTCGTGCATTGCCTTGGGAATGATTAAGTCTGCATGTGCAAACAAGCAATCGTACACATGGATGGATGCCAGCAGAGTGGATCTGGCGGGATCTGGTCCAGCGGCCATCCCCATCTGCCTTATCTCAACTGCTGATATGCCCCCCAGGCATATTCCAAGAATACGAGAATCCCAAGACTTTATTGAATAATCACTTGCCCTTCTTGCCTACCGTTGCTTGGGCATTTGTCAATATCTCCGGGTACAACTCCATTTTGATGTGCTCCACAAACTGAACCAGGTTTTGATGCTTAGAGATCGCCGCAGACTGCTTCGGTGTCAGTTCTTTGTACGTCAGAACGTTAAAGAGAACCCCGAAGGCTGCAAAATCAGCTGTAGACATACGATCCTCACTAAAAAAGTAACGCTTTGTGCCTAAAAGAATGGACGCGTCGTCCCAGAAGGATTCGATCATGTCGTCAAACGTCTTTGTCGGATACCCCAGAATCCCCGTCTTTTTGAAGTTGGACACAACCATGGGCTGAATCACGCGTGGAAAGAGAATGTATCGAAAGAACCAGCCGGCGTTGTGGAAATACAAGTCACGTGTGGCGGACCAGTGGTCGATCCAACGCTCGATACCCAAACTTCCACACGGCAACGTCTCAAGACTTATACGAAACATTTTCGCTGTAGCCCGTGTCTCCGGATCCATCCATGCATCGGGGTGTTGCACAATGGCACCCTCCTTGACCAAGGCATCAACAATCAGCTGCGAGTCCGACAGGATTATTCCGTTCCAATGCAGGGCGGGCATCTTTCCGGTGGGCAGCTTGTCCATGGTCACTTGTGCGAGGGTGAAAGGGATCTTAGCGTGGCGCAACGCGACGTCGAGCTTCGCAACGAACGGAGACGCGCTTGGAAGCGACCGGTGCGGCGCCTGCATCAAGGCATGCGCCACCACAAACGCCTTCTTGTCGCCTCGCTTCGTCAGCGGATCTGCGTTTTTCAAGATGTGGTTCAATTGGGTGTCATTCTCGGCGGGATCGCGCAGCCCACCAACAGCCTGGTAAGAGGCACTCGTGGCTGCATTCGGGTCGTGCGTAAGCACGGACACTCCGACAATCAGCGGGAGCGTAAACAGCACAAGCGCAATGCTAAAGAAAGCGGACACCTCGATCGGATGATCCGCGCCGAAGTCAACGAGCGCAAGGAGGGCATTCGGCTTGCCACCTATCAGATCGCCAAACAAATAGACGAACTGAGGGATCCGTTGCCAGGTGTCGAACATGCTGAGAGTTTGAATCTGCTTTGAAGAGAGCACAGGGAGCTTTTTTGGGGGGGGGCAAAATATGACATTCACCACAGAGAGACCTTTCTGATCAAGTTGGCCATATTCTCCAATCTGGCTTTGACAATCTGAGAACCTTTTAGATGCTGCAATTTTTAGCTCAATAGACAAGGTAATCCAGTGGGATATGGGTGCAAACACTTTTTCATAGAACCTTTGAAGCCAATCTGGTCTTGAGCCAGGGTTCTCTTTGTAGCTGTGTTGGAGGCATCACTCCTCTCCAAGGTAAAATTTTGCAACCCTGACGCTGGGCATATGCCAATGAATTCGACAGGTAGACAGACTTGGTGGTTACAATCATAATGACGGTTTGTGGCGTCCCATAATTCCAAAGATAGCCGAGTAGATCGCACGACTTTCGTGGTGGTGGCGCGCTTCAAGTGGTTGGGTCATTCCAAATTGAGTCGACTTTTGCGCTCGCAAGCTCTTCACAACTTTTTCAGCCGCAAGATAAAAAAATATTTTATCTCGACTCCTGCCTTTACAGCCAGTTGTTGGGTTTCACTGGTGGTACACTCACAGAAGCACCCATCGTTGACTTCAATTCACTTTCCAGAGGAATTATTCATACGGACTCTTTGGTATCATTTGCCCTTTTTGGATTAACTAACGATCTTCTTCAGACCATCATATTTCAACAAACTGTTCTTTCAAAAACTGTAGTTTGAACATGCAAATATCAGAAGGCCAGATAAACGCACGTTCGAAAAATCACTCTCGTTCGCCTTGGGCGTCGACGAAAACGTCGCACAATACACAAAGCATCCACACTGCGGGTGTTTTGTCCGAAAACGTATGAAACCAGGGACAGTACCGTCCATGCTCTTCAACCGATCCATACTGAGTTTCGCCGTAACTTGAATCTAATGAGTGTTCGTGTGCATGGGTACATGTAACTTTTACAGATGTGGATTCTGCCGCACTGGAGGATAAGGATGGCTTCCCATCAATGAATAAAAAAAAACATTGGCGGGGGACGGGACGGAAGAAAGTGGTGGTGACGGATGGGAAAGTTGGGAGCGGCAAGTGGCAATGGAAGAATCCGGTTTCGCGAGATTCTACTCCAGTGAGGGGGTTGCACGACTACAGGCGCAGGCGTTGTAATGTATTTGGTGAGAAGCTTCAGACAAGTGCGGAAACTCGTTGTGTTGCACAGAGTGGGACAAGACCGGAACGAGAGTGGGTATCTGGGTGCCCAGTTCGACCTGAGTAGGCAATAACTCATGGCATTTGAGTGAATCGACGCTTAACCGTGTACATTCTTGCACTGCTCAGACGGGTGAAGCGAGAGCGTCTGGTTTGTTGCACCACTGAAACTCTTGTTTCCTGGTCAAGTTACTGTTGAAGCGTTTGCGACTCGCGCCAGAACACGCTCATCTTCTACAACGCGACGCACAATTATTCCAGTGTCACTGGTGCACAGTATGTTCTTCAGTAAAGTGAGCGCTCAGATGCGAGGGGGTCGAGGTGTCACACGCTTCAATATTTCTACTATTTCTCACTTTTTCAATTCAGTTAAAAACTAATAAAGAATAATCCTGGAGCAATAGTGTCACAGTGGGACCCGCGGACAAGGGGATCAACAACTCCACTGACAATCCTTTGTTGATGTTTTTTTCACCCTGTTCAATCATCGCCCCTCTGCGTTACTTCCAAGGATGCCACCGCCTCCTCCACCTCCGCCACCGCCTCTCATGGATGCCGTCCCCGGTACTGCACCCAACGCTTTGCTCAAGAGTATCCAACAAGGAGCCAAACTCAAGAAGACAGTTACTAACGATCGTAGTGCCGCCATATTTGATAGTTAGTGACAATAATTGCATGAAACGCATCGAATAATTGTTAATTTCAGCGCCAAATACTTCACGACCCGTCTCGGCAACACCCCGAACTCCATCCTTTCCAATTCCCTCCCCTGCAGCCCTAACACCTCATCGCGTCTCCAATACGCCATCAACTTCGTCCAAAAGTCTCAGGACTGTACCAATATCAAAGCAAACCGTGACTCTCCCTCCGTTGCCACAACGTTCCCTTCCACTTACAACGTCAATGACAACAACCCCAATAGTGACGGAATCAGCCGCTCCGCCTCCTCCTCCGCCTCCTCCCCCACCCCCGCCTCCTCCTCCTCCCCTTGCTCCTTCAGCACAACCTCCTATTCTCCCAGTGACACCAGCAAAGGAGGCGCACAACCTCGCATCCAAATCCCAAGACACAATCCAAAGTGCAGACGCGACCCCGCTTAATAGCACCGAGAACCTGCGTCTACCTGCGAAGGCGTCCACGGTCCCCGCCGCCGCGCTAAGTCCCAAGGACTACAGCAAGCTCGAAGCGCAACGGCTTCAACAGGAGGAGAAAGACAAGGCGCGCGTGCGCGTAGCGACAAGTAGTGGGACGCTCGGCGGTGTGGGTGCCGGATCGAGCGCGCACGGGTTGCTGGAGATGCGGGAGCAACGGTATACACGGCGGAGACGGAGATCGCTGTTATGCGTTGTTGCGGCTGCGATACCAGTGTTGTTTGGTGTGCTAGCAGTTGTTGGGGTGTGTTTGTTTTACTTTTATTGGACGGTTGGAGTTGCATTTGAAGTGGTTACTGCAAGGGGGGCAGTTGTTGCTGGAAGTGATGCAACCACCATGTCAGCAGAGTATATTGTGCGCGGAGTTCAGATTTGCGAAGATATGGACACTTCGAGTAAGTTTCTGATCATTTGAACCTTCCTTGCTGACTGATCTTGACATCAGGTGCAGGAACGCAAGGAAAGGGGAAATGTATTCAACTGTACTCTAATCCCCTCGAAAGGTCATCTCTGGATTCGTTCACACTCCAAAGCGCAATCAACGAACTCGACAACTCTCTCGAATTTGCAGGCTCTCCTCAGAATCCGTCCGCTTGGACTAACTTTATCACAACCAATCCAGTTTCCCTGCTATTTGCATCCCAACGACTGGTTGTGACTTTGAACCCTGTGACATACAAGTACATCATCGTCAATTGGTACAGGCCGGCCAAAATCACCGCGAAATTGAACCTCTTCAACTCGCCAACCGATCAAGGAATCGGTTACGTACTCGCCACCAGAAGAGACGAGATCCCTTCAACCTCCCAAGACTTCCAACAAACCCCCTCAGGTGGCCTTCTCCACTCCTCCTCGTCCTCTTTCCTCGCATTCCAATTCAAAAATGGTACTTCCCTCGCTCCGACCGCAAAAGGATCTCTATCCCAGTCCATCAACAAGGATGGCCCATCTCCTTACTTCGAATCCACCATAGTACCAGTACCCACCACAGAAACCTGGGCAGCCCTACAAATCCCACTCACTCTGCGCCTCCTCGACGGCCTCCAGCGTGCTCAAAAGAACATCGCACTCCTCGTGGACGACGCCAGTCTCCTCATTCAAGGAATCCCTGAGCCCGCCTTTACAGGCAACGCGACCTCGAACGCAGCAGCGACACCCTACGCGACAGGGAACCTAATTGACGCGCAGGGAAGTAGTCTCTACATTCCAATCATGTCCTTCGCGCCCGTGTCCTACGCGAGCGGGGCGGCGATTGGCGTAGAACGCTACCTTTTGCTGCTTGACTCGCAACAGCTAGCTCTTCAACTCACCTTGTCGGTTGTAGGAGTGGATCAGACTTCTGTTGGCGGAACAATTTCGGACTGGACAAGTCAGCAGGCCGTTGTTGGGGCGAGTCTTGGTGTGGTGCCTGGGTGGAAGTATACGGCTATGACAGGTTCCAGGAGAACTTTCTTGATTGTTCCCCGAATCACAGTATCTTCTGCAGGTGGCGTCTTTAACTTAACGGATTTTGCCGGCGCCGGGGTGATTATCGGCCTAAAACGACAAAACCTGCTGGGAAGTGGCGGTGTTGCGTTCGTAAAATGTAGCGCGTTCTTCGGATGGAGTGGTAACTGTGTAAACTCAAACAGTACATGGGCTGGTTATGAAAGTGTTGCATATTCATTAGCTGATGCGAACACTTGGTGAATTTTTGCTGGTCCAATTCGGTCTTCATTAGATTCATAATTTATTTTTCAACTTGAAGTATAGAGTTCAGTTTTATTTTCAGCTACACATTGAGCACTGTTGCCAAACTGTTCAACCCACAGTCTGGGCCAAAAAGACTCAATCTATCTGCTCGGACTTGCAACTCCTTACAGTTGTCTTCACCCGCAGCTTCCTCAACGGCCTCCTCCATTTTGGACCCAACAAGCTGTCTAAAGCTCGTCAACCAAACTCATCTTCAATGAGAGCAAAGTCCAGGGTCTGATTTGGTGGCGGAATGGCATGAATACATGCTGCTGCCGAGTCGGCGAGGCTCAGGGCGGAAGGGAAAGGGCATTTTACAGCTTCTACGTGTGCCACGGCTTGGTCGGCTACCTCTTGATCGCATTCAATATCCAGAATAGCGCGTGCATGGAGTTACTTGTACTTTTGGACATTGACGAATTGTCCAGGCCTGTCGTACCGTTGAGACGCAGTTGTGGCCATTGTGTTTTTGTAGCTTGTGGTCGATGAAGTCTGTAACGCAAGGTATTCAAGCTAACTTTTTCACTGTGGACTTGTTTTCCATGGTTCAATTGGATTTGTTAACGAATGAACGCGCAGTCGTTTAAAATTGACCGCATACATTGCCACACCAAAGCAAATGCTTTGTTTCTCTTTAATGGCAATCAAACTTGCATAGCTATTAATCATGCCTTCTGTCACCATGTCTTTTGAAGCCTGAATTGTGCTGAGCCTTCTATACTTGACTGAGCTGCATTGATGTAGTTTCAGTGTACTGATTTGACCAGGACGGGAGAGTGGGAGGCGGTCAGCTGTTCACGGATTCGCATTCTGATTATATCGTTGCGTAACAACGTCATTTCGGAATGAAGTCCCTGCTTCGAGCCAAGTTAAAACACGTTACTAAAATTGACACAAGGCAACATACAAATATAATCTTTCCTCCGAAATATTGCTGAATTTGATGATCTTCTCTTAAAGCCTTTTCTGGAATTCCACGTTAACATGAATTCTGTTTCTAGAATGATGAGAGCGTGTGACGTGTTTGCGTGGCCAAGCGATGTCAATCGAATCCTTAGAGCAGATGAACCTATGTGGATCCATCCGGAGCAGAAAGTAACTTTTGGACTTTTGGTTGATATATGGAAACCAGGGAGTGCAGGGATAAAATTGCCCTGAGCTCGGTATAAATGGCTGAAAAGGACAGTTTCAGTTTTCCTTGCACGAATCGATTTTTGCGAGTTCACTTGGCCTTCTTTTGCGCCACATGTGTGCGCTACCCACTTGGCTCACTCCGACGAATAAGTCCCGGTTGCAAGTCTGCTGAAATCATCGGCAGCAAACAAATTAGACAACTCTTTTCAAGTATTTCAAGGAACGCTGGGCATCCCACCTTCAACAAAGTACTTTGCTCTCTACCGGACGCACGCTATTTAGCAGCTGTCCTTGAATGCTCTTGAATTTTTTGCTTGCGCAAATGCGACGACTCGTTCTTGAGTGAGTTGGAAAGCTGGATTTTTCCGATAATTCAATGGGTCACAGGATTACGATATGAGCGGAAAGATAGTTCCTTACGCGGTATCTCCAAAGTACGGCATGGATGTGGAGTCAAACTGGCACCAGTTTGTGGTATAATGGCGTTGTATTGGTACAAATCCAACGAGAACAGGAAGATATTATAATATGAAGACGGACATAATGATGGCTTGTAAGAAAAGACGAGAAGTTTCTTCAACTGGAGAAAGATGCATCTAGATGGTTATGTTTCGTATGGAAGTTGGTTGATACGACAACGGGTTCGAACATCATGGAAACTCAAAACAGCTCAGAAGCTCATGCGCTCTCCGTATTGAATGACAGAGCTTCATGCGTTCTCATGTGGTGCTGATAACGCCGTGTGGCAGGCACTGATGAGTTGAGTCCGCAGTCGATCACACACTTGCCCCAGTTTGAAGGGGACAACCGGACCACAGAATGCGAAAGAGGGAGTATCTGCTAATGTATCCTGCGTACGAGATATATGTTTCAGAAATAACAGGTTAGGTTGTTTACAGAGTAAGACGGTTTGATTCTTCCTTACGGACGAAGCGACCGCGTTTTGTCACGAACGGACACTTCCAGAAGCTTTATCAGACACTCTTAAGGTGCATTTAGGTGCCAGGGAGAGTGCCAGTGTCTGCTCTGCGGATGCGCGTTGGCCCTCAAAACAGGTCATTTTCAAACTCGCCTCCCAAAGCCCCAGACTGGTCTCTGACTGATCCAGACGACTCTCTGAATGCGAATACATGTCTCCGGTGCTGCAGCGAGGTGTGTAAGGCGTTCGTCGGCACTTGCCTCAAAAGTGGGAACCTTTTCTGGGTCGGGGTTCGAAAGGCAAAATACAGGCGAACTCTGCCGTTTCCTTATGAATTCGGCGGTAAAAACCACCGGAAAACCGTATCGTCTGTGCGATGAGATTCATGTCCTTAAATCACCGAAATCACTTGATTTCGCCGATTTGAGTTTCCCAGAAACGTGTCCGAACTGACAATTCTCGTCATGCCCATAAAAGCCCCTACGAAATCCACATGGAAACTTCACGAAAAATCTGGTGAGAGAGTTCTTCCCTTCTATCCTTGGCAGTGGTCCCCTCCCCCCAAAACAGTGCTTCTGCTTGGCAACGACATCGACCACTTGAGTCCACCTAGACCCGGCCTCCTACTACTGGTCCTTGGTATTCAATACGTCTTCATACCTGTCATCAGATTGCATGGAGCATACTCGGACTATGTTTATCAATACCCTTTGGGTGAGTTCAACGGTGTAACGGTGTTTGCTGAGATTTGCTTACTGAACTAAAACAGATGCCTCGATACTGACTCTCTTCTTCTCTTTCCCACAGAAATGTCAAACATTTTACGATATACCGCTTTCCGCATTGGCTACGCCCGATATGGAGCTCCAGCATCATTCACATTCAATGGTCTCAATTCCTTGACTGTGATTGGTCCGTCCATATTTGGTATGCCAGGCACCCCTCAAAGTCATACGCGCACGTTTGTCGACGATGTTTGTCCCGCAACGGCGTTTCTTCGCGCTGTTGCCGAGGACCCGCCGTTCCTGACCCCCTTAGGAAACGTGATTCGTCGTAGTCTTGTCGAAGAACACCGGATTCAAGGTCCACGCACGGTCAAAGAC
>MU614769.1:0-40027 GCA_025201725.1 Chytriomyces sp. MP71
TCGCGCGTGGAGGAGAACCCCTTCCTCGGCGGTCTCGCGCGGTTCCCTGCGTACGTGCAGGTGCCTGGCGGTATCAGTCTCCCAACATACAGCGCGCCAACACCTCCTGCCACGTCCTACTACCAGTTAAGTCCCTACTGCGAGCGTTTGTCGTTACTTACCCCTCCGCACGTTAGATCGAGCTATGCAGGGTATGGGGCTGCGGGCAGAGCAACACACGCGGCGAATGGAGCGGACAGGCAGGCGTTGTTGGTGGATGATCGTGGATGATGAAAGGTGCAATTCGAGTTATTGTTACCTTCACTGCCCTCTCTATCTCTGGGTACCTGTTTGTAAACAATGTGTTAATTCGATCTTGAATTTTGTTGCTGGAATTCCCTGTGGCGTGGATTTGTCATCGCGCTTGTCATTCCACGCAGCAAGCAAAAAAGCTACAAAACCTGGTACCCCGACCCGTCTCACACTACCAAACATGAAGTTCTACGAGCTCTCCCTGAACGACGAAAGCCCCTATTATGGCGGCCCGAACGGATGGAAAACGCACCTCAGTCTCCTGCACAAGGGCCTCTCCTTCGAGACCGTCCTCGCGACCCACTGGGAGCTCAAGTATGAGCTCACGGCGCGCCGCGGGGGGCAGCGCACGACGAGCCCCGCCGTAGAGCTCTCGGACGGCACGTTCCTCACGGACAGCTTTGCAATCGCACGTTGGCTCGAGGACACGTACCCGGACGCGCCCTCGCTCTTCACAGGCGGCGACGCGGGCGGTGCAGCAGCGCGGGCTGTGGGGGAGCGGTATGCGCGACTTGTGGATGTGGGTTTGGGGGACAGTGATTCGGAGTGGGCTGTGTGGTTGGAGTTGAGTGTGCCTGGGATTGCGGCGCGCGTAACGAAGGGAGACAAGAATTGGGAATATTTCAGCAGCGAGCTGAAATGGGGGCCAGGAGGTTTGGATGGGGTGCTTCAGAAGGCGAAGGCTGGCGATTTGATTACGCGAGCGAAGCACAATGTGCTTCCGTTTGTGACAGTGCTGAAGGAGAGACCGGGCGAATTCCTGCAAGGGCCGCAGCCGGGATTCGCAGACTTTGTCGTGTTTGGCCGCTACGCAATGTGCCGCAACAATATGGAACCCACGGTGGCAAAAGAAATTTGGGAGGATCAAGGAAGCGAGATTGTCCAGTGGGTGCGCGGAATCGTGGAACGCTACCCTAGCATTGAGAAGCATTTGCGTCCTTATCCTTGAGTGACTTATGGGGAGTCGGAGATATCCCCTCGATAAAATGTGCTTGTGTCCCTTCCTCAAAAGTCCATTCGTTTGCTCGTAGATCACAACCCTTGTGGAGACTAAACAGCTTCTGATGGCACAGGTCACCAAGGCGGGCTCAGAGGCCTCATCCGTTACGCGGAAGTCGATGGAACTGGCATCTGCCTATCAGCCCAAGTGCAAAGCAGAATAACGGTTAGCCACCCCGAATCCAGATACGTGCTTTTCCAAGCGGTCAACCTCCGAAACCAACTCCATTAATTACAGATGTGATGACGGTGAAGGTCTACGCGATGTTGATGTGCGGTTGACATGCCAAGTTCTTTTCAACTGAAGTCCATTGCGGATAGAACCTCTCACAGATGTGTGCAGTAACAGGAAGTTGCAGGGTTAGACGTTTTGATGATCGGTTGCACAACTGACAACCTCGTTTTACTTCATAACCTCCACTATAGCCTTCAACGTCTCTTCAAGCTTGTGGTAATCCTGGAGATCGGCCAGCTCTGAGTCGTCTATCCTGCCTTGTTCCACGAACCCGCAAGCCAATCAATCTCACTTTTCCCCCTCACAATAATCCAACAAAACTACACAACTTCAACAATGTCTCATGGTGTCGCCGATTGATTGAGTTCTTAAATGACAGTAAAACCGAAGCCACGGAGTCAATAGTGGGCAGACTGCAATCAATCAACGTTCATGACCGGTCGGGTCGTGATTAGATTAAGAAAGAAAATCGAATCAAGATGTCATTGCAGACCCACTGCGAGTTTCACGGAAGTAACATTGGTTAATCCAGTTTCTCGGGACCAACAACTTCCTTTTCGTCCGGCACCCTCCACGCCAGGGTGATATGATCAGAGGTGGTATTTATTAGACGAATTTCATGCATCCATGGTTGAAAGGACGGTAAACGGTAGATCAGCTTTGGGCCTTGGAAGGGGCTGTCTCGGCAATCTCGCGAATCTTTTTCGCCACGGAGGCCTCGTCGAGGTTCTCGAGCACAATCTTGCGTTCTACGCCTTGGGCTGTTTGAGATTGTTGACGTGTTTGATTCAGGGAAGCCTTCAGGGACAGGGGAAGGCCACGCACCGTATCTGCCAAACACGCGGGCCTCCACGTTGGTTGCCTCTCTGACAAGGATGGGCAGAGACGGGTTTGCGGCCTTGATGGCGGCGTAGTGGTTGAGCACAAAGTCGCTTCAGATGGAAGCGGTCAGCGTGGGCCCCACCCCAGATGCAGGGTCCTCTTACCGGGCCCCCTTCGAGCCAGCCGCAGTTTGCGAGACGTGGATCCGCAGCTCTTTCAGCGCCGACGGGAACCGCGAAAAGGTCGACATTGTATGCGTACTTTTTTCTGCCTCACCTTTTGCTTCTTTTCGCTTCTTGCCGCCACTTCTGCGTCTAGGTACCAGCGACCCATCATCACACGAACACACGGAATCAAGAGGCGCCTTTCATTGTGGATTTCATTACTATCCATGAAGTAACAACAGAAGCAAGAAAACAACAAAAACGCAGACAACTTGGCTTAAGGAAAGGTATTGAGTCGACAACCTCATCTCGGTTGCGGAAACTTCTCCTTTAGAGGCGCTCGCGCTTGTAGAAGCGGCCCTCGAAAGCGCCAGTGGGGTCCATCATCTGTTAGGAACATAATCAGCGACTGCTCTACACTGGTCCCAAAACCGGTCGGGGCAAATGTAAACGCAACAAACCTTGACAGTGCTACCCTGGGGTACCTCCAAGTGGGGGAAGGGGTTGCTCTTGCGGTTCCAGACAACGTCCTGGCTACGTGCAAGGCGGGCAAGGTACCAGGACGCACCGGTCATGGCGACGCCCATGATAGCGAAGAGGGGGTAGACCTGTTAGGTAAGAATGCGGTAGCGTTTAGATTGGGTATGTAAGATGCTAGTTGACAATGAGTGATGACGCAACGTCTCGGACGGTCTTCGGACTCAGTTCCCGTGTTCGGCGTTGCATCAAGCGGATACAAGGTGAGTAACACTTACACCGGACGGGAAGCGGGTGAGGGAGTAGATCTTGCCAGCCATCTTTGACGTTTTTTTTTTCTCGATAACGTATATCGGGCAGACTCGGACCAATTTATCCACTCCGTTCTGAAACGGCACACACACGTGGTTCATGTTTCATGCATGCCTCATCACATCCGAAGTATGAACGAGGATTATTTTGTGGATTCCAGCTTGAGACCCAAGGAATCAATGGTCAGTGGTAACTGCATTCTCACAGACTGGGTTGAAAGTGTCGAGTCCAAATGTTGAAAGGGTACACTCCTTGTATTTGTTAAATATTTTCTTCCTGATTTGATTTTTGAAGGGCTGCATGAGGTGGTGACCCGTTGGTCACCAGAATGGGCACAGCCACAAACATCTCCGCCAGCATACCAGCAGCCACTACTTCCTTCTCATATCACCTTTCAGGCTTCTTGCTTCAGATTCAGTTCCAATTCGAAACCTAAGACACCTTTTCATGGCCATCGAACAATGACAAGCACTTTAAGTGTTTCGATATGGATAGAAGTCAGTAAAAGAACTTGTTTCCAGATTACTATACTTTTCTAGAGCAACCTGTTACCCATCTCAGTACGCCCACAACAGCTGCTTGGAGGTGAGCGAATACGTCACTGTGATAGGTCCGCCCCCTTCTTTTCCGCTTGATTCATTTCATTTTCTACGATTGTCTATGCACATATCATCGGCAAGAGACTTGCAGGAGAAACATTGAATGCCGCCCTTCCCATTCATGACTTGACTTACTCCTCCGTTTTTCTTTCGTGCCTCAGTGCGCCATGGTACGCATGCCATAGGTCCACGGAGGTGGGTGGCAAGCTGGCCACTTGGTTCAGTGTTAGTGTAAAGTGAGAATACTTTTACCAACCTTCGGGCTACTCGAATCATTACCGTACAGCTGGTCATATCGTTCTGGCCCACCGCTGAGCTATAATCTGACACCTACGCTTTTGTGGTGGTTGGCCCTATTTCTAACACTCGTTTAAGTCCCTCCCAGTCACCTCTGATTTTGTTTGTGTGTATAAACACTCTAAACACAGGAAAATTTCCTCGGGTGGAGTGTGGCTCTGTCGCCATCAGTTTGTGAGGATCAGTTCAAAAGGGGTCCCTTAACAACCAACTAGCATCTCCTACAAATCAAGTAAGAGTAGTTATTATGCTAGATAAGCTTGAAAAATGCAAGAGACAAAATGTGAGGAAAGGGACAAACTTCCACACCCTCCACATCGATCGACAGCACTCAATCTGGATGCCGGAGTTGAACATGTGAACACATGGAGTCGAAAACAAGGAAACTTCGCTGCCCCTTATGCATGACAATTTATTCTTTGAAATTAAGACGTAGTTGGCGCCTGGTGCGGCTTGCCTTAGGCATAACTAAGCAGCTCGGATTGCTTCCGCCTTTCAGGTTGGACCTAATGACGTGTCGAGGGAATTGGCCCCCAAGAGACTGGCGGAAAGTTTCGGAGAGTCGTTGAAGCTAGTGACAGGGGATGCTGTTGAGAGGGGGCAACTTGATGGATATGTTAGAAGGAAGAGTGTATTGCTGTTACTGGGGTGGACTCGAGGTTGTTAAGACGCGTTATCGTTGAGCCTGTTGGGTGGGTTGTCTGGCCGTGACAAGGTTGGTGAGGACGACGCTTCCAAGTGATCGGATGGCAGTCAGTTTTCCTGAACTATGACACCGATAGTGATTATTGACTCCGGATGATAACAAATCAATTAAAATGTATTAAAATTGATAAGAAAGGGATGTATTGGGCTCGTGTGACGTGACACCTTGGCGAAAAAGTTGAACCAATCTGGGTCGCAAGGAGGCCGCCACCGAGCCGACACATGAGCCAATACCCAGCGCCGCATGAGGGCACAGGCGAATCAGACTGGGGCTTTTCCTCGAGCGGGATGCGGCTGAGCGTGGGGATTGTGCACAATGTGGCGAGTAATGGCGTTGAGCCGAATGCGGGGGCTTTGGACGGGGGCGGGAACACGGCAACGGCACACATCTCAAAGGCTGGGTCCGGGTCCGAGCCGGTGCTGCCGGCAGTGCTGGTGCCTGGCCGCGACGTCGGCGCGGGTGAGGACGAAGATGACGATGATGGCAGCGGATCTCGGCGCTCCGTCGCGCTCTCGGAGGCCCCCTCTTCAAGTCCGCTGCAAGTCGCAGAAGGACAACAACGACGCCAGCCTGTCATCACAAAGAGCCACCAGCTCAACCACATCACCTCCATTTTCAACGATTCACAGAAGATTGCCTATGTTGGTCTCTGCTACCTCATCGTCACAAGCATGCGCGCTCGCTACCAGCGCAACGTCGACCTGTCCGCCCAGTCGTATGCAAAGACTCCTAACGTGAAGGTGTTCTTTCTCTTTGCTTGCATTCTAGAGTAGGAAGGGGAGGCTCATCAAAACATCTTTCATTGATCAAAACAAACAACAGTCCGCTGTCGCCGCATTCAACGCCTGGTCTGAACACTTCATGAACATGCTCTATGCTTTCGTCGACGTCTCCGAAGAAGAGCAGACCATGATTGTAAACCTCGCAACGCACGGCCTCATGCCAACAGACCTCTCAAAAGGACTCATTGACGATGCACAAAGGGCGCTCGAACGTCTTCAGAAAATGCAAGCTGAAGAGGCATGGATCAAACAACAAGAAGCAAAATGGATTGATTCATACTCCACCTCAATCACCTCCTCCACGCCCGGCACTTGCACCAAAGGACCTCCTCAAACTACGCCCCC
Source organism: Chytriomyces sp. MP71 (assembly GCA_025201725.1). NCBI lineage: Eukaryota > Fungi > Chytridiomycota > Chytridiomycetes > Chytridiales > Chytriomycetaceae > Chytriomyces > Chytriomyces sp. MP71. The sequence goes on from MU614769.1 coordinate 6,030, forward strand.
GATACCTTGCGCCGACATCACCGATATCCGCTACACTATCCTCTCACACCTCTTCATCCTGTGCATTTGCGACGGCCTGTACGACACGCGCAGCCGCACACTTCTGCGCGCCGTCGCCAACGAGCTGCAAATCTCGTGGTGGGATCTCGCGCGTCTCGAGGATACCATTGCCGAGCAGCTGCGCAGGCAGGAGAGCGAGGGCGGGGATGTTGGTGCGGGCGGGCCCGGGGGGGACGTGAAACCGGAGGAGAAGACTGTGAGGGAGCGGAATGCAAAGGATTCAAAGGGACGGTGGCTTTATATGGGCCTGGCGACTTTGGGTGCGTGGTCTATTTCATCGGTGTGTTTGTTGTTGGGCTTGAGTGGCACGCAATGGAGCTTTCACGGGAGTAAATGAGAAGAGTGTGGATGGGTAAGGGAGAAGGGAAATGAGTGGAGCTATGGGCTCACCAAAACGTTGAGCTATGCGCGGAGGTATGCGTGGGGACATGGATGTTGTGGCGAGGTATCAAACAGGCGAAGCTCGAGAATGAAGAGGGAGCAAATAGGCGAGGAAGCAAGTTCAGCGACGGATAAGCTGCTAAGCTTCTCACGAGAACTTTCTTAAATAACTGGTATTCCTTTCAAAAATAACAGCCGGAGGCGCTGTTATTGGACTCACGGCAGGTCTCGCTGCGCCTATCATTGCGAGCGGAATCACAGCTGCGATGACCACCTTCCATGTGGCAGGCGGTGTCGGCGCAGGTGTAGCCGCCGCCATGGGCGGCACCACTGGAATCGCCATCATCGCCAGCAGCGGCTCGGCGATTGGAGGAGGTAATCATGCCGGCACGGTATCATGCAGGACTAAACGCCTTCTCGCCACACAGGACTGACGGGCTATAAAATGCATAAGCGCACCAAGGGAATCGAGGATTTCGAATTCGTGGCCCTCTCGGCCGCCTTGACGGCCATTGCAGCCAATAAGCGCAAACGTGACGAGCGAGATAAGAAGAAGAAGGCCAAGGCGGTTGCGGAGGAGAAGGAGCGTGAACGCACCGAGCGCGAGCGCGTTGCTCGCGAGCAGTGGGAGCAGAATAGCGGGTGGCTGGGCGGGGAGCATGCCGTAGAGCAGGCTACGTCGCCGACTTCGACGGTGGCGGGGGAGGTTGCGCTCATTACGCTGGCTAATGACAGTACGCCTCCGAGTGCGGGGGGCGCTCTAAGTCCCAATGTGGCGGTAGGGAGGAAGGGGAGCTTTATTCAACCAGGTGGAGGTATGGCAGTGCGGGCTGGGTCGCGGGATCGGAGGGAGAGTCTAACGCCGAGTATGAGTTCAGACCGGGTTAGTCGAGATGTGCCACCGGCACCGATCCTATTTTCGGACGGTGCAAGCGCCGCGGGGAAAGACGAGGATGCGAGTCCAGTGACAGCTCCCAAAGCCAATGTGCTGATCACGATTGCCGGGTGGGTCGGGCCGACAGACAGTCGGGATGATTTCACGCTGCCATTTAGTACTCTGACTCCTGGACTGCATGGAGACCAGTATGCGCTTGTGTGGGAGACTCAAGCATTGATTGAGCTGGGACATGCAGTGAAACTGCTGATGTCGGAAGTGACGTCATTTGTTGTACAGCAGGGCATCCAGTACTTTTTGCTTCCTGTGTTGATGGCTGGTTTGACGGGACCCATGTGGGCCATCAAGCTTACGTATATGGTAGACAACCCGTGGGGAAACGGACTTACAAAGGCCAAGAAAGCAGGACGGGTGAGCAAGCCTTTCATCATCTCTATCAACCATAGAAATCTCATACTATGTGTGCTTCCCAGTTACTTGCCGACACTCTCCTTTCCCGCGTGCAGGGAAACCGCCCCGCAACCCTCGTCGGCTTTTCTCTCGGCGCGCGTGTCATCTACTACTGCCTCCTCGAGCTCGCCTCGCGTGGTGAAGCGGCTTATGGCCTCGTCGAGGAAGCCTACCTCTTTGGCACGCCTGTTATGGCAACGACGAAGGAGTGGCGGCAAATTGCGGGCGTGGTGAGCGGCCGCGTTGTGAATGGGTACATGACGAATGACTGGGTGCTGAGCATTCTGTATCGCGCGAGCAGCGCGCTCTTTAGTGATGTTGCCGGGCTCAATCCTGTCAAAAATGTGGAAGGTGTTGAGAATGTGTGTTTGGATGGGGTGCTGAAAGGTGGGCATTTGGAGTATCGTGCGGCTATGCCGCGGATTCTGAAGCACGTTGGCTTTAGCGTTGAGGATGAGTTCTTTGATGATGGGGAGAAGGAGGCGGAGATGGAGCGGTTGGAGGCTGATGCGGAAAGAGAGCGGCTCAAGAATGAGAAAGAAGAGGCGGCAAAGCGGCGGTTGGCGGAGTTGGAGGAGAAGGCTCGCAAGGCGAAGGAGGAGGAAGAGTTTCGGAGGGCCGAATATGCGGCTAAAAAGGTGCAGCAGCTCAAAATGCAGCAGGAGCAGCGAACATCGCGTAGGTCTTGGTGGGGATCATCGAAAAACGCTTCTGCGTCAGGAAGCGCGGAGGATCTGCCGTTTGAAATCAAGGAGATCAAATCAACTATGCCCCCGCTGGTTTTGTCGGTTGATGATGCGAGCGGGCAGCCCCTTCCCGGCGGCTCTTTGATTTAATTTAACACATATTTAGTAACTGAACTATACATAAATTCATTTTCTTAAATATGAAAATAAAAACTTCTATCCACATGATTGACAGAAAGAATACTGATCAGCTTCTACATCACTATCCCAACTTCGTGTTCGTCTCTCAGCTAGTTAGTACGGCCCTCAGCGCCCTCATCAGCACTTTTTGTTCGTTTGCGAGCTCGACAACAACTCACCACCGGCGGCCAAGAAAGCAGCGGACTTTCCTGGAGGTGGCAGTGGATGATTCAGACACGTGATGCGACTAGCGGGTGGCTATAAGCCGTTAACAGCGTGTTTCTAAGCGCTGGGGCTACCTGGAGAACAATGGGGCCGCATGCTGTTTTGGGCCTTGCACCTCCTATTTCAAAATGCAGAACGCGTCCACGTGTAGCTTGCCCATCTTCGCTGTTCTGCTGTTCGGCGGGTAGCGTACAGGCGATTGATTGGCATACTGGTTGTTCTTCTGTCAACTACTGCACCAAGAAGTGTCGTCATACGTGGTCACGAAAGTACGTGTATGCCATGTCTGCAGGAGGAGAAACACAAAGCACTTGACTGCGGATGCACAGGCGCGACCATAACCATTTTTCTCGGCGAAGAATAACTCCAACCCGTTCCCAGCATGGTAGTTAACACAAGTGATCTCGAGAGCTAGTCGCCGGATACCTAGGTAGTGAGTGAAAGTGCATCCGTTTCGATCACTTCGTACTATGAAACAGGCGTGCATCTTTCCAAAGGCAGCAGAACCGTAGCTGCCCTTATCTGCTAGGGATACGATATTTTCATTGATAGTAACCTTGAAATAGTACAAACACATATGCACACTTTGTCCCTCCATACCGTCACGGTTAATTCAAGCAACAATGGCCTTCTCCTCGCAGTCTATCTTCATTTTCTTGGCAGAGTCATCCGCCATGTTGGCTGTCTCGCTCTTTCGGACACCCGTGGAACCGAAACCACCAGCACCGCGCACGGTCGAATCGAGCTCGTCCACCTGCTCAATCTGGGCCGTCTCAATCTTTTCGAGAATAAGCTGCGCGATTCTGTCGCCCTCCTTGACTGTGGTAAGTGATTGGGTTTGGAAAGGTTTGATGTTGGTGACTCATGTCCGAAAATGGGTTGCGCCAGCTAAGCACACTCATGCACCAACAAGAAACGCACCGTCAAAGTCGGCCGAGCCAAAGTTGAACATGACGATGCCAACGGGGCCACGGTAGTCTGCATCAATGACGCCGGCGCCGACATCGAGAAAGTGCTTTACGGCGAGTCCGGAACTTTGTCCCGGGTTTGATTGGCTGTTAGACGCAGACAGAGACCGCCATAAGAAAGAAATAGTGGCTCACCGGGGGGCCACGCGGCCGTAGGTGCCGTGCGGGACGGCGATGGAGATGTCCGTGGGCACGATGGCGCGTCCGCTTGAGGGGATTGTGCAGTCCTTGGCCGCGAAGAGGTCGTAGCCAGCCGCACCGACGGAGCCGCGTGCGGGCAGCTTGGCCTTCTCCGAGAGCAACTTAACCTGGAGTGTCGCGGTCTCGTTGGCGGTGGGCGTCGACAGCATTTGCGAAAGAGTTTTTGTCTGCTCAAACCGTCCGCTCCAGCGACGCCATACTCTTTTCGTTTTCGGACACACGCTTTTCCTTTTGGGTTGCATGACATCACCGACGAGGCGGAGACAAAGTTGGAAGCTCACGTCTTCTCCGAGCCCCAGTCGGCCTTGGACATGATGGCGGCGCTGGTATGGCTGACGAGCACAGGGGTAGTACTCCTCGTTCTATGATTTGGGTCATGTCTTATTGGGTAAGCAATGCGGGCTGATTCAGGCTGCCAGCACTTTTGCGCGGGAGCACTTGGAAGCACCTTTGGGCTCGATGCAACGAGAGAAACGGGACGTGTGAAAGCGCCACCGCAGACGGCTCATTCCATACCGTAGAATGCGTTTCTGCGCCATCTGAGCATGGTACGTTATGGTAGATTGTGCCTTTTTTGCGGCGTCGTGGAGGACGAGGATGTTGTCGTACGCTGCACCGATTGAATGCAGAGGGTCGGCAGAAGCACGTTAATTGATTGAAAGGAGCGGTTAAAGCGTTTCAGCACTTTAGAAAAGTGAGGAGTGGTGATGAGTTCCAAGAGGGACAAGACCAAGGTAATTACGCGACTGTGAATTTTGTTCAAAATCGCACTTCGCAAGTAATTATATCATGGCCTGGGCATAGAAGTATCGGATATAAGAAGGCTCCGTGGTAAGAGACCAGGTCTTGGGCTGGTATCCCAAAAACATAGGGGAGTGGTGGTGTGGCCTCTGGGGCGCTGGTGGTTACAGTCACCCATTGGAAGCTTGTGTGTTGAAGTTCATATAATTGTGTCTACAATGAGTTGCGATCGGTAAAAACTCGAAAAATCGCAGTACTTCATGATCTTCATGCAAAGTCCACGATGAGCAGCTTCACAACTTATTGGGTCACTTCCAGTTAATCCGCATATTTGGTCCCTGACTGTTGCGAATCCTTCTTATGGTGGAGCGGATTTCGGTGCAGCTCTTATATACCTGCAGAAAGAGGGTCTTGAACTGTGTTAGGTTTTGAGTGTTTAGTTTGCCTTTTCCAAGCGTTCATATATTCATTTGCAAATGATGATATATATATAAGTAGTCTAGGTGATGACGCAGAGTAACGCATCAGTTTAGATACTCACTGCAGTTGCGGTGACACCAATGGTGCTGTACACACCAGAAGGAGTTCACTGACGACACTATGATCTCAATATTGAGACATGCAGTGAATCAGCAGTTGAGGCTGATGGCGAAATGATGGTTTCAACAAGAAAATTTGATTACCAAACTGAGCGGCAACGGAGAATTTCAAAACATGTTCCAGCACGCGGGTGCAGGAGATCCGGGATACTCGGGATATTGCTTTTCTTCTTTGTTTCCTATGGCGGCGAATGGCAACAAAATAGGGATAAGAAGGGTGCGTTAGGCGCAAAATACAGACAACATTGACAAGTCGCTTAAAGCTTGATTACTCTTTACCAGTGAAAACCCGACACTGAATATTATTTTCTCAAAAACCTTGTAGTTTGGTTTCTAGCACTGCTTGATTCATCCGACACATCGAGCAACCGTTTTACGGTTTGAGTAACGCCAGTGACAACTTCATCAGATTCATTCACACCAAGTAAGAGTATTAAGTGGATTGATTGTGTAGCAATAGGTTCTTTCACTGATAAATGCTACTCCCTTCTTTATCATTGCGCCGCCGCCTTGCCTCTGAGACCCTTCAGAGCCGAGGTCGCGCTTTCAAACAGAGCCCTCAAATCATTCCTCACGTAGGTAGGCTTCCCTGCTAAAATAGCTGTGGTAGCTACTGCACATGCTCGCTGACTTATGTCTCGTGAGCTGGGGCTCAATCAGATGGTGTTCTAATTTTTATCCAAATTAAGAACATTTGGTTTCAATTTCCAACAACTCCAACCATCAACCATATGATGACTGAAATTTGATGCACTTCCCAATACAAGAGTTCAAGCAACACACGACAACCCAAACATTCCACACAGTGTTTCGCTTCTGTACTAATAAGAAAGATGCCGCAATGAGAATTTCCTTTTATTTTCAAAACAGGAATCGTCGACATCGCAACTTCATCAAAATGCTGGCACGCGCTTTCTACCGACCCCTCGCAACTATGCGCCCGCTGCGGTTTTCTGTCCCCCTTGTGCGGCACAATTCGTCTGTACCCAGTGATAGTGAGAGCCGCCCCAGCGGAGCTATGATGAACGTGCTCTCCACTCCTGTGGGCGCCGCAACCGTGTCCTCGATCGGCGGCAGCACCTTCACAGTGCGCAACATGGTGCACACGGGTGGCATTGTGATTGTGAACGGAACTGTGCTGCTTTGGGACACGCCGCAGTTCGGCATCGACGCCGCCAATGCTTTCACCGATTTTAAGGGCGCGGCTGAGCCCGTCGGATCCGTGTTTGACGGATGGACACCAGACGCCTTCCGCCTGTTTGAGCTCGTGCATCCTACACCAGGTGCGGTGCAGGAACACTGCCACGGAAGTGCCTAATCGCGATCCCTCCTTCTCAGAAATCTTGGTGGTCGGCACTGGAGCTACCATGCATCTCATGCCTCCCCATCTGAGAAAGTACATCAATGGGTTGGGTCTGCAGATTGAAATCATGTCCACGGTTGGTTTTGCGTTGGCCTCGTAAGTACATCGTCACATTCAACTCGCTTCCATTGACAGAGACACGCTGCGTCCACGTACAACTTGCTTATTCAAGAAGGCAGAAAAGTTGCGGCTGCGTTACTTCCTGTTGTGCCAACTTCTTCAAGGACCGGATTCCCTCTTGTTTCTGTTCAGTCAGGACCGAGACCCCAATAAAGCACAAGTAATATTTTTTAACTTTATAATATGAAAGCTTAAAGTGATGGCGATGTCTCATTCATAGAGCCGCAAAAACAAGGACTTCAGCAGGCGCGCCTCAAACGCGACGGAATTCTTTGCACTGTCAATCATTTCACCTCCGCCATATCCCGTGCTGTTGCCCGCTGCCGAATTTTGTGTGTTGACGCCACCTAAGGGATCTATAACGACGGGGATATTTCGGCCGTGCAGTTCGCAAGCATCAAAGAAGGCCAGAATTTCTGCAAACACGCTATCTTTCAGGATAATCATATGCTTTGCCAGTGTTTCAAAAAGAGAGGCGAAACATCGTTTTGCATAGTACCATGTGTCGGTTCCAAGCTATTGATTCAGTCAGCCTTTCCAAAATTCACCAGTGGACAAACCTTCTTATTGAAAGGCTCCAAGCTCTTGATGATTCGTGAAATTCCAAACTCGTAATTTCCTTTCGCACAGTAGAGAGTTCCTATGACGAGGTTTACAATACAAAGGTGGTAGGTTCGCTTGGATGGGTCCTCATAAGCCACCCGCTCCTCTTCTTTTTCAATTTTTCGCATCAACTCTTCAGCTTCTTCGTTCTGAGAGGTCATAATGTACGCCACGCAAAGGTTGGCGAGGACTATAGCTGTAATATCCAAAATCTAGAAAAGCAGGCCCGTTATCCTTGGGCAAAAATCAAAAGGAGCGCAACATACATTCTCGTAATGCTTTTTAACGATCGGCTCGTAAAACGATACCGCCTCCTTGTACTTACTCTCCTGCATAAACAACACATGTGCCACATTCAGCTTCCACACATCATGCTCGTTGCAAAACTCGACACTCTTACGAAACACTTTCTCAACATTTGCATAATTTTCCAGATCCCAGTAGATCTTAGCCTGAGCCATGAGTACAGGAATGTATCGCTCTACTGCATCGTCGTATTCGTTCACGACGCGCTTAACAGTCTCCTCATCCATGTTTTGACGTGCTTCTTGTACTTGCTTGGTCAGTTTTCGCAGGATGTCGACGTGCTTGGAGGCCAGGTCGTCGAACTTTCTGTAGGCTTCTTCGGGGGAGGACTGACGGAGAAGACTGGCCTCCAGGAATTCAAACAGGTACTTTTTGTGCATATGTTAGTGCAAACCTGTGTCCTTGGATAGTAGTCCTCGAAACGTACCGGCGTCAAAGTGTTGATACCTCCCATGGAGGCATTCTCCGCCATTAAGTCCGCCGCTTGATCCAGGTATCCGTACTTACAATATAGGAGCAGTAAGTTACCGAACACCTCGGGAGGCGTGGGCGGCTGCTGAAGTAGAAAGTTGAGCTTCTCGAAGCCAGTACTCGGGTCCTCGTCCATGTGCGTGAGGGCCTGGTTGTGCAGCGTTACGGGATCTAGCTCTTGCTCCAGCCGTGGGGGCATATCTGTGAGAGCCTCGCGGGCAGATTCGACTTTTGAGGGTATAGGTCAGCAAATTTGCGATGGAATGAACGGAACGTAGCTCACAATTTTTAAGACGGTATTCTATCGCTGCTTTTAGATTGAAGGCCTCGATCAAATACGTCTCGTGAAGAATCTGAGAGTTCCCGACACTTCGAACTTCAATTCCCTCTGTTGCCATTCCGACAGAGAGCTCTGGCAGTGAAAAATAAAGAAACCGACTCTAGGCGCCATGGCAATAATACCTGGATGATCCCTGATTCCGCGCTCAATAATATCGGCAATGTTTTTTAGTGCAGGGACGAATTGTTTAAGTTGGTAATGACAGAGGGCTAAATTGTAGCACAGTTCCGCATGGTAGCCAGTAACACGCAGCGCCTCTGCATATTTGAAGCACGCATCCTCGTACTTCCCTTCTTTGTATAACAAGCAGGCCTGATTAATCATGGTGTCGGGATCCTCCGCTGGGCCTTGATCTATCAAGAGCTTGCATCCTTGCAAATCGTCCATCTCATACTTGATAGCGGATTGAAGTTTGATGACCTATATGGGTATTCGGAGCTATGGTCAGTTGAGATTTTTACAACAAACAATACCTGACAAACCTTGTGAGCATACTCTGGGTTTTCAATGGTCTGACACGCCTTTTGAGCAGCTTGATACTGCCCAGATTTGAATAAAGATTGCGCATAGTAGAGACGGTATTCGTCCACCTCTGGATATGCGCGCACGAGCTGTTCATAACTGAGGGCGTTGTCAACACGATAACTCAACATACAGACAACTGTTCCCTCACCAATTGGACGCACTCGCAAAGTCTTGGACTTGAAAGAAGCAGTATGCGAGGAGACTTAATGCGGCACGGCTTTTGGGGAAAGATTGGAGTTCATTCGTGAGAAGTTTGATGACATCCTGGTAGCGCCCATCGCGTATCATGCCATAGATAGTGGCAGTATACTTTCCCTCCGGTAGCTGATAGAGATTTGTCGGGTTGGTTGACGCAGATTGGATCGCTGTGCGTTGAGGTTTGACACCAGTGTCCATCCTTGATTTTACTTTCAAAATTTAGTTATATTCAAAAGGCAGCCTTAACACTAATCTTTCGTAGTTCATATCGTACCCCAACCCTAGCGACGTCGCTCACCTCTTTGATGACAATGAGAGACCATAGTATGAATCGAATCTGTCAACTTATATTATAAAATTTAAAAAATTATATATTGTACCCTCCACCTTGGAAAAAGAACTCCATTACATTGTGACTTCCCATTCAACAGAGTCGCACCAAAAATTAGAAAATCATTGGAGAGTAGTTCATGCAGAGATTTACACAAATATAATGATGGACAACCATTCTCCTCTCTTTCCTTCGCAAGCTGGCACTGCCAATATTAAACGCGACAGCGATGGATGGGTGAACGGAACCTGCGTCTGGAACCGGACAGCCCACAGAAAGCTTTCGCAGGGCGATTGCACTTACTTGAATTATCTCGAGGGAGTACTCACCTTACTCTACTCACCCATGTTTGTCAATGTCGTCGATGGACTGTTGCTGAGTCTCAACGCCCTCTTGATTGTCATCTTTTGTACTTTGAAGGAGGAAAGGAAAACCTATTCATCGCGCTTCATCAAGTTTAATACCACCAGCCTAATACTTCTTTTCATGCTTATATCTTCTTCGGTTTGGATGGTTTTGCAAATTGCGGACAAAGTTGTCGCCACTTTTTCAACGGATTGGATCGTGTTGCAATGCTTCCTGTTATCATGTTTGTTCGAAGCCTTTCATGATTGGCGATATTCTAATTTACCCATTCCCGTGTTGCTGCAGATGTCAGCTTTGCCTGGGTGAGATTCCAAACCGTAATCAAAAGCCAAATTCACCCGCTGGCCAGTATCTGGTTCTACTTAGCAATCCTAACTTTTATTGGTCAAATTTGTCTGTCTGCAGCATCATGTTGGCCGAATGCCTTGATCTCAAATCAAGTATTTGCCGCTACCGACGCGATTGGTTTCATAGCCATTTTTGTAGTGGATGTTGCAGGTGTTTATGCGTTCCGAAAACAACTTCGATGCAAATTGGAAGCATCCTCTGTCCAAAATGAAGCAGCAGAAGTTGGTGATCGCAAACTGGCTATCATTTCAAAATATGGCCTTACGTCTGTTTACCTTCAGCTCGTGCTGACAACCATTATTGTGCTTGAAGATGTTTCCCTGGTTTACTCCAGTTTCGTCTCACCACCAACCATGCTTACGTTTCAACTAAAAGTGATGAAAAAGTGTGCATGGGCGCTGGAACACTTTGTCTTGTTCGCCATCCCAATCCCACTGTTAATCATGAAATACAAACTTGTGAAACTAGAGTCCAAATTCAGAAGCCAAATTTCAGGAAGACCGGCGGGAAGGTCGACCAGACGCAGTCAATCGACTTCCGAGCGAGGAACAGGATCAAAAATCTTTTCTTAACCTTTCTATTTTTTAAAGAAAGACAAAACAAAACTTCGAATTTTTTTAACTTAATCTGGGACGACCCATTCTCGGTCCCCCGCTTACACCTTTATAGGTGAGAAAACACTATAGCAACGGGTGGTAGGCCCATATCTCGCCTGGCAGTTTTGAATGACGACTTTCAAAATGTTGAGTCAGCGGGCTCAGTCTCAACCCCGTATTCACAGCCAAATGTCAAATTCACTCATAACTTAAAATCGACCCAAAAGAATCATCAGCATAATGGGCTACATCAAACTGATCCTGTTACATAAAGACTCACACCGCGTCCACAACACCAACTCAAATCTCATGAGCAAGACTTGTAAATTTGTTTGGAAACTCATCACCTGCACACTGATTGGATTACATCGAACTCTCAGCCCACGACTACAAGATTCATTACGTCACAGGTTTGTTTCGCAATGAAACAAGCGAGTGTTCGAGTACCAAGGTCCCGGATCAATTCATAATCGTACTATTCCATTTTTGAAGGCGCATCAACAGCTAATCACCCTCAGGTCTTGTTGGGCGTGGCGCGTGCAAGGTTTCGTGGGGACTGATCCCTTTGGTTTTCCTGAGGAGGTGAAGATGCTAAAGGTTTGGTACAAGGAGGATACATGAACGGAGTCGGAACTGGAAAGTATTCCACGAAAGAGGGTTCGTTCAGACTGTGAATAGCCGGATATACTGTGTTCTTGATAACTAGTTGAAACTAACAGATTCGACTCATTGTTTATTTTTATTGAGCATATACGTATACAGTTTTTCGCATCTTCGCGATCAGGGGGCGGATACATCAGTACGAGTTTTATTTCTCACGATGAACTGCTAAAAAGATACAAAATCATCACGTCAAATTTGGCACTTATTTACAACGAATGACGAGAAGGTGATGGGGCTGGTCTGATTGGGGGAGACGGCTTGGCGGTGTGTCTGAAGACCCTTCACCAGCTTTCCACAAAGCTGCGAAGCCTCTGGGTCATAGCGGCGTCATGCGCGAGAGGTGACCTGAGTACAATCTCGATGGGATGCTGGGGCGTACTGTAGACAACGAATTCGGCAGGTGGGGCACTCGGTTCGTAGTCAAGTTGATGCGGCACGATCGACGAGGCGATCGATCGGGAGAGAAGCGATACTCTAGGCTCTGAGATGTAGATGATGGGCTGTTTCTGGAACTGTGTATCCATTGATCTGGATGACATTGAGGTTGCGCTGCTCATGGTTTTGTTCATGTTGATGAAGTCCGAACGAAATGGGAATGAAACTTGTGCCGTCCCAACCCTAAATGAACCTTGTATTAGCTTCACAGCATTTTTAGTCAATGCTTTATTTGAAGAAAGCGATAGGATTGGACTCAATATATCCAATGTTACCAACATTGTTACCCGTTCTAACATATATAATAGTTTGGATACACTCTTCGAGACGTGCCTCAGTAATTCCAAACTTATTAAGTAACTAAGCCTGAGAAATATAAGAAAGGACGATAATAAATTTAACCCTTCCACTTAATTGGGGGGGAATTGAATCAATCTCAAAATGGCAACGCTATCCCCGTCCTCTGCACTCAACAGCGGCAACAAGGGGAGCAGAAGCCCGTCTATCGCGGGTTCGACCAAGTCCAAGTCGTCTTTCTTGAGCTTCCGGTCGACAGCGTCCTCGCGCAGCGTTGTTGAGGAGAACGGGCTCTCGATCACGGAGCGCTTCTTCTTCAAGACGGCTCCCAACAAGCAGCAAGTGCTCATGTGTATCATGCTGCGACTGCGGATGCCACCGAGTGTCCAAGCATTTGACCCGGCGCGCGTCGTAGATCTCGTGCGAATCGCACAAGCGAAGCACTATCGCCTCTCAGCCTGGGTCGACCACGAGACACTCGGGGCACTGCCCTTCTGTGAGAAGGCCTCCGACTTGCCGACAAATTACAGGTGAGAAAGGGCCCGGGTGTCTCCGACAGGATACAATTTTAATCTGGACCGCATATTGGGGGTCCCAACAGTCGGGAACACAGGCTTTCTCACGAGACACTTGATCATTTTCATTGGATTGCTAACTTAAACTGTTTTGTGTCGTCAGGTTACTCGAGCGGAAGTCTGATAATGACTGGTTTGATGTTTATCACGATGAAATCAACACCAACTTTGACACCGACGATGTCACGCGACCTCTCTGGAGAACATCGATCCTTATGCCTCAAGAATGGTTGCCGAGTTCTGATTCCGACCTTTTCAGAGGGGTGCGTTCGAATCCTTTCCCACGAAATCAATCGTATGACCATACCTTCTCCAGCAAACACCTATTGTACCTGTCCATCGCATCAAAAGAGAGCATCCAATTTTCTACGATCGTCAGGTGGCTGGATTTGGCCTATCAGTCCCGGCGTCCGTGCCCGATTCAAAAACGTTCGAAATTATGTTCACGTTCCATCACTGTCTTGGCGATGGATTGTCCATGTTTGCGTTTGCTCGCACATTCTTGGATGTCGTAGACGCTAAGCACTTGAACAGTAAGGATTTGAAACTGAGCGAGATTGTGGTGTCAAAGGACCCTCCGCCTGTGTTGGACAACCTCTTCAACCCGAATGTAGTTGAGATTCTTCCAGGTAATGCTTCTCCTATCAGCCTTGTTTGCTCGGCGTGTCCAACGTCTGTGAAAAACGTAGCTGCCGTCGGCATGGCGTTCAAAGCCCTCGGCAAGAAAAGCAAGCGTCTCGGTCACTCTGACGAAAACCCAGGTCCGGACGCCCCCATCGTTCCACTTCCCTCGTCTCAAACGGCACACGCCGCTCCGCCGTCGCCCTCGTCCAGTCCGGAGCCACAGGAAGGCCCTTCGCGCGGGCCCTCTCCAGAGCCCATCATCATGGGGCCCCTTTCGCGTACGGGCTCGGGCCATACGAACGTGCGATTTATGTACTTTGCGGCGGAATTCACCAACGTACTGCGCAAGCGGGCCAAGGTAGAGAAGACCACCATTGGCGCCGTTTTGGTGGTTGCGAGTTTGGCAGCTTGTCGGGCAGTTTTTGTTCATGGTGTCAGGAGGGATGGTGGGGAGGTTCGGAAGGAGGTGCCGGATAAGCAGGGGTGGGTTGTGACCAACTCGATTCGTCACATTTTACCACAGAGTAAGCTGTTGCAGGGGGGAGATAGAGAGACTGATGAGGCATTGAAAGTGTTTGGTGGATATGCGGGTGAGTTGCATCATGTCAACCAATGTGTGCCTGAAATTCGGTCCCTCCACTTGAAAGGCTCGGTCTCCAACAACCTGAAAATCAACGATGACTCTCATATCTGGGACCGCGCTCGCCACATCAAACGCAGCATCATGACTTCCTTCCGCGCCTCTATTCAACGCATGAAAGTGGCTAACTACGCCTACCGTCATCCAAAAATCTGGAAAGCGGCCGAGAAGCGCATCGATTTGAGCAAAATGAGCCGCATGTTTAGCTGTGAAGTGGCCAATTTGAACGCGTGGGAGTACCCCAGCGCTCCACCGGACGCGCCCGCGAGCGACGAGCGTGCGCGCGTGGACTACTTTGGAGGAGGCTTAAATGCGAGCTTTGAAGGGTCTCGAGGGTTGTTTAGTGTGGCAATCATCACCCTTGGGGGCAACATGAGTGTGTTTGTTTGTTACGACACGAAGGCTGTGTCCATCGACGAAGCTGAAGTGTTTTTCAAGGCATTTGCACAGACACTGAAGCGAATGAGCGAAGCAGGGCACAAGGCGACAGTTGCGGACATGATTTATTAAGCCCATGGGTAGCGCTTTTCCTATCATGGAAAGCCTTTCATTTCTTGCTCTATTTTCCTTCCTTCTCTTCCTTGTATCTTAACAAAAAGCTGATTTAAACTCGATCAACAGCCCCATCCAAGAAGTTGATGAACTTTGACTTGAGCGATGGTTTAATTCCATCTGCACATCCATTCTTCTGTAGCAGATCCATCAGAAGAGGCTCCACCGTTCCCGGGTATGCGGTTTCGATCTGCGGGTATTCGTGAAACAAACGTCATAGTTAGCATTGAGAAAGCACCTCAATTTCACAGGCAGGTCCAAAGGAATATTCCGTGTCATCTAACTCAATGATGGGAATCTCATCGACGCCGTGCTTTTTGCGAATGGCGTCTTTCCATGCTGTGACCTGAAACGAGGTTCTCACAGTTGTCCAGCCTCCAAACGGCACGACACCGTGTGTTGGATCTAAACCAAAGCGAGCAATCACGTGTTCGTTAAGGAAGGGCAGGTTAAATTCTGCGAGAGGCGGCGATGGGTTCGCGAGCAGCTTGTGGCCCGTCTCGAGCGGCAGCCGCATCTCGTACTGTCCATATTGATTCCGCATTCAGTCTGCGTGTTTTTGAAATACGTGAAATGTACCTCCTCTGCGCGCGAGACGCCGTCGACGAGTGTCGCGTGGCACTTTACCGTCGCCTCAAAGTGCTCGTCGCCCACTTTGCGCACGCGGAACACGGCATGCTTTGGCTCAAAGCTGCGGATGCGTGTGCCCTGCTTTCGCATTGTGACCGAGTTGCAAGTTCCGACTGTTGGTGTTGCGTGTATCGCGCGGGGCACAAAGCCCGCACCTGGTCCACAAACACGTCTCGCATCCGCTTTACCGACACCCGCTGCGCAACCCCGCTACTAGACAAAGCGGCTTCGATCGCTTCTAGGGCGGCGCGCGTGGGTACGCGCTTCTTAATCTCAACTTCGAGGCCCATTGCTGTAGCGTTTTTTATGCCCTTTCCTCCCTTCAACCGGTAACCAAAAGTACCTCAAGATTATTCCATTCCCAGGTAAATAACACATAAAAAAGAATTGTCACTTTTTTTTATATGTTGTGCCAGCATTACAAAATGTGAGAAATAGTCTGCAATTAGTGACCGCCTGCAGCTCCGGGACCGCCGGCCTTCATCTGGAATTGCTTGACAAAGAATGCAAGCACGAAAATGATGGCTGGGTACGGAAGCATATAGAGGTATGCGCTCCGATACGACGCGTTGAACCCAGCTATCAACTCGCTTGTTGCATTTGCCAAAGTGGCATTGTAGACGCCCGCCCCTACTGTATCGTTGCGCGGGTAGAACTCCGCACCCGCTTGCAACATCCCTAGTAGTTCCAGCACGTCACTCGAGTGCACTGAGACTCCCCGCGCGTTCATGCGTGCCACAAACGCATTCAGCGAGACTGCATCCGTCGTGTTGGCTGTCATCATGTTGTTCAGCAGGGTCCCCGTGATAGCCACGCCGACGGCGCCTCCTAGCGTGTTGGCCGTCTGCACCACGGCGGTAGCAACAGCAATGAGCTCTCGTGGAACTGCTGCTTGCACGGTGATGATGCGGACTTGGATCAAGGATCCGACTCCGGTCCCAAAGATGAAAAGGAACAGCATGCGGAGACCGAGACTGGAGCTGGCATTCAGTGTCGACAGGAGCCCCGTTCCGATGCTCATGATGACGGGTGCAGCAAAGAAGAAGTGTCTATATGTGCCATTCCTAGAAATCCATATACCACTGGTGATGGAAAGCACAACAAGGCCAAAGACCATAGGCAGATTCTCCAAACCAGCTTGCGTAGAACTTTCTCCTAGCACAACCTGGAAAAAGAGAGCCAGGTAGTACGAGCCGCTTAACATGGTTGCACCCAGGCAAAAAGCGGAAAATAAGACGGCAGGAACAGTTGCGTTTACAAAGATGGAAGCCGGAATGATAGGTTCAGCAGCCACTTTAAGCTCCACGTAGGCAAATGCGGCAAACAGAACCGGGCTGATGGCGAAGAGGGCAATCACTTGAGGCGAGTTCCAAGCCCACACGCTACCTCCTAACTGAAGTGGTGTCACCATGCTTATGATGGCTGTGAAGAGTAGAAGGGCACCAAGCCCATCGATGCGATGAAGTTTTTCCTTGATGGTACCGGCCGGTGGGGGAAAATTGAGGAAAGCGACGACAGTGAACAGTGTCACTGCACCCAATGGTAAGTTGATGAAGAAGCACCAGCGCCATGAAACCTTGTCACTGAAGAATCCACCAAGTAGAGGAGCAATGACGGAAGAGAGACCGAAAACGGCTCCAATGGCACCTTGATATTTCCCACGATCTTGCATAGACACGATGTCACTGATGATGATGAGGACCAAGGCGAAAATACCACCACCACCAATGCCGGCAACGGCCCTCGCGGCGATAAGAAATTCCATACTCGTGGCGGCGCCACAAAGGGCGGAGCCGACTTCAAACATGGTGATGGCAAAAATGAAGGTGGCCTTGCGTCCAAAGATATCGGCAAACTTGCCATACACTGTGAAAAGGAATTTAATATTAATGGATTGTATCAAGTAGTCCCGTCAGAAACAACTCACGGGTTCCAAGGGGCGCTGCTGTCAGCAGATAGGCACTTCCAATCCATGGCACCAGTTCTTGTTTTCCCAGATCAGTCACAATGCTCTTGAGGGCAGTTGAAACGATTGTTTGGTCCAATGCGGCGAGCATAATGGATAAAAGCAGTCCAACGTATACTGCCACAAATTGCCCTCGAGAAAGTGTAACTGCAACCGCGTTGTACTCGGTTTCTAAGTCTTGTGAGCGATTGGAGTCCAGGAACTTGGTTTGCTTGTTTGCTTCAGCGTCGAATGTGTCAACAACCAGTAAGTCCGTCATCTGTATTTTGTCGTTTGCCATTCTGGTCAGATTCTTGCTTGATGTGTGCAACGGTATCTACCGTCCGCTTTTAGTAGGAATGGCTTCATTTCTAATTGTTTCACAGTTCATTCAACGTTTAATCAGCACTGTATCGACATAATTTTCAGAATTTTGCGATTTCTACACACGCTTTCAAATCGTCTACAAATCATTTCAAATTGACCTCAGACCTTGAACGTTGATTCGTGAGTCAGCACCGACAGCACTCCTCCATATTCCTCTGTGCCACTTGGGCATATAAGCATGTATAATAACTTTGCTGCTTGTTACCGTCAGCACTTGTCACCAAACGTTGTTGTCAACCCCCAATTAAACGTCTCGAGCAGGAAAACGACGCCAATAATGGCACTCAGCGCTCGCACAAATCGGATTAAATATCAAAAATAATAAGATATAATACTGATAGGTTAATATATTAATCGTGATTTTTGCGGATAAGACTACGTTGACACTCCACCGCAAGAATAAGCGTTGTAATGGCGTCCCGCAAAGGACGATTACGATTGGCTAAACTATGGTGACACACTTGGAAGGTATTGAACTCATTGAGAGATGTTATCATTCCTTAACTGGTAAGAATTTAGATGCAGAGCGAAATCATGGGAGAGCCGTAAGAGAGGAAATTTTGGGCTGCAATTATATATTCCATGATAAATCATTCAATAATCATGAGCTACAGACACATGAGAGAAGAGAGAACCCACCAGGTAGTATGGATATATCGGAATAGTCCCCGGAGTAGCCACCATAAACGGTTTACGCCTGTATTTTAGAATGGCAACGAGCGCGAAAAAATGGTAAGCAAACACGTATGGGGCAGCAATTATGGATAAGAGCTTCATGATACTGTAGGGATGCAGCCGGAATTCAGGAAAAACGTTAACTGGCACGGGAAAAATTAAAGTTAGAGGGATAATCCAGGCCAGAAAAATTGACTAAGTTTTTGGCTCGTTTATTCAAAACAGTAAGACAAAACAGTTTATTATGCAGACCCTTGCATCCCATTCATTCCTCCTCCAGAACCTGCCGCAAGAATAGAACTAGGCCCCATTGATCCTTGCGTCGAATTATTCACAGTGACTAGAACTCCCGTCATTTTGTTTGTAAGTCCATAGAAGCTCTTGAAGTAACCCAAGTAATTGTCCACAGCAAGCATATTGCCAACAGGATACCGAAGTGTTCCTGAATATGGCCCCACCGCGTTGCCTTCCGAATTCCCAATGCGGAGGATGGCCTCGTATTCGTCGGGAATCCCCGTTTCAATAATATTGAGAATGGTATAAATAACGCCTGCATTTTTTGAATAAGTTCGTTGCGCCGCAGATTCACAAGTGCGCACCTTCTTTCAAGGCTTGCTCGAAACGTACAGTCCGCACCACTTTGGCTCCGTTGAGAGCAAGGTACTCTGGATCCATGCTTGAAGGGGCTCGGCGATCCGTTTTTTCTATGGGGTGTGAGTTAATTATTTTTTTATGACATTTCAGGCAGAAACATACGCTTCATCCGTCTTGCATCTAGCCCCAACATCGTTTCATTGTCAAAAGACCGCTTTCTTTTTCGGTACTCTTCAATATACTCCAATCGACCAAACCGAGGCTGAAACCGCCGTTGAGTATTGGCAGACCCGGTTGCCCCTCCACTGGCGCCCGCGCTACCCGCAGATCCAGCACCGTCCCCATTATCTCGATTCTGCGAGGTAGTTGTCTCGCTTACAAGCATAAGACGCCCAATGTCGTCGTGGACAGAGCTAATGCCTCGGATTGCTTTCTCCGTCAACGAGCCGTCCTTGCCTCCCGTGGTTACTACGAAGCGACCTGAACTTCCCAGCGCGGTTGCAGAGGCTTCTCCTTCCATTACATGCAAGTCGCGTCGGGGAACCTTGTATTTGGATTTGTTGTAGTTTTCGAGGGTAGCTCGCTTTTCTACCTCTGGAGACGGATCCAGATCCAAGAGGGGCTCTGTTTCCACCTTATTTCAGGAGTATTAATTCGCGTTAAATCAGGGAGGGGCGGCGCACCAGGACGCGAGCTTCAATGTCAGCGGCTGATCGCAGCAATTGGTCGCGGATGTGAGGATCGTGCTCGCGCGAGATAAGGTCGTGGATAGTGTGGCAGCGGGTAGCCTCGGAGGGGAGCATGTCAAATTCGACAACGGACGGAACCATCGAGTTGGAGTTGACGTTTGCATTCGAGTGGCTACTCGCGAGGAACCGGAAGTCGTGCAAAGTCACGCGCGCGGCGCCGGAATCAAAGTCGCTTGGTAGAAAGAGCGCCACGTTTGCGCTCGTCAGGCGCTGGTTGCGCAACGAGTCTGCGAAGCCCTGACAACAAACCCTCCCCTCATTAACTAATTCAAACAATCGCCCACCCCGCCAGAGTGCACTCGTGTACTTACCCCGAGTGATGCATTGTGCTGGCTGCTCTCGCTGTCGCCGTCCACGAACCGCAAGTGCGTGGGAAAGACTTCGACTTTCATGAAATTTCTTGAGCACGACCGACCTAAGTCTTCTTATTCGGTTTCACAGCTACCAGTGCCATGTTACGCGGGCTAATGACGGGGTCAAACAAAGGAACTAAATGTATAAGTGTCCCATCCTTATCGCCCAATTGCTCATCCAGACACAAATATCGATCTGCGAGCAACAAACTCTCAAAAATATTTCCTGAAGAAGAGGAGTTGAGAACGTGGACATTTTCATTTTTCGAAAGAACAGACCCATCATGCTGCGAAGCGTCCATAAAATTGCTACTTCAATTTCATGCTTCCTGAATGCGTCCTCGTATGTATTCAGTACTGAAGGCGTAAGCCCTTCAGAATCTGCATCGATCTGTAACTTTGCGAGCGCGAGCTTGGCATAATGCGCAAATCCGTTTGAAAATGCATTCGACTTCAACTGTCCAATCACGATGTCATTGTTTTGTGTCTCTTTGCTGTTGGTCTGAGCACGGTCAAAGAGGCCATGCTTGTTCAATATGTGCTGCAGTAAGGCACGAAAATGTTGCTTTTTGAACGCCTCCTTACTCCTTTCCTCTGGCTGCGTCCAACGACAGGTAGCGTGACATGCAACCGACCGTGCAGAATATCCCAAATGAAAAATAGGCCTCTTAGATCTCAAATAATTTGACAACGGAAATCCGACTCCATCATCCCCGTGAAAATCCAAAGGCTCAGTTAGCTTATTGTAACAACATCCCACAACAACCAAAGCAGCTGCCTCACTTTCCAAGAAATGTTTCATAATGGCAGGTGTCAAGTCTCCACACGAATGCAATCCAGTCAAAAGCCAGCGTCCTGCTCCGTTGTCTTGTCCATTAGACACATCTTGCAACAAGGATGCGAATGTTTCTGAGGCATGAACGCGCCGATTCACATGCAACAACTGTCCAGCCACTTCAGCATCCCCAGATTTCCACTGCACAAAGTTGTGGACGACATCCATACGCCTCCTTGCACCACAGGTCTGAATATCATCATCGTCGACTCCAATAACAGTGTATCCATACTGAAAAGCGAGGGCCATGTCCAAATAACCTTGGCCTGCGCCAATATCCATGATTCTCTCGATACCTTCCCGAGATGCGATGGAATCAATAAGTGCAGCAAGATGGGCGACCTCATGTTGTTTCTTCGAGTTGCCGCTTTCTGGGATGGAGGGTGAGCTGAATAGTGGCTATCATAGAAATCCACGAAATCTCAACTGAAAGCCGCCTGGTTCAACATCAACCCTCGCGCCGCAGAGTCCGGGGTTCGATCGAGTGGAAGGGTCTGCGTCAGGCTCACGAATCGCCGAAAGGATGGGGGCCACGAAGCTTTCGCTGCGCTCCCAGAGAGATGAACGGATCACCCTTGTTAGACCCCGTTTTGATTTCACTCAACTCGTTCCATGCGCGGCAAGGTGTAACAGGTCATTCATGTCGCACGATGCACTCAACGCTCGCCATTCGGATGGGAAAGGGGCGGAATTCCAAAAGTCGTCCACGATGAGATTGACTGCATGATGCGGTATGAAGCTAAACTCTTGAATGGCAGCGATGAGGGCGTCCAAGTATTCATGTGTTGACGTGAACGGCGATGGGATTTTCATTTTCACAAAGAAAAACCCTTGTCTAAGACTGGATCGAGGCCACTGTTCCAAACTCCAAGAACGACCACGCCCAACGTGAAGGAAGAGGGACGACTGTAAAAAAAAAAACACTCCAAAAACTGTACTCTAGTGGGTGGTCGAGGCATCTTCTGCAAGAAACTGACGCGAAACAGCAATGTAAACAAATGACATGGTCCTTCGCCTGAGTCTGATTGCTTCAATTCTACAGAGTAAACCTTTGTTGGTTCCATTTTTGTGCAAAAACCTAACGACACATAAAAATCTCGATACAAGTTGGTTGCGCTGCCATTGCTTTCCTTTGGCCGTAGGTGATGCTTTCAAAAACCAATTCTTCTAAATAAGAAGGATTGAGCCTCAAATCATAAAAGCCTCTATGCTGATAGTGACCCACAGAGGGCATTCCGATGCAGACTCCTGAAACTAGCCTCAATGCTCCAAAAAAATAAAAGTTACCCTCCTGTTGACTGCATACCTAGGTGATGTTCCAACTCGCAGGCAAATACGCGGGCAAAAGTGGAAGGCAAGCAACAAAAATGAAAACTATATAGACGCTAAATGTTAATTTATTTCAACAGCAATTATTGTTCAAAGCATTTTCCTCAAGAAACTTCCTCCGTTTCTTGCTTCGCCAAAGATTGAGCCGCGACAAGCTCCGCAAACTGTCCATTTGCCTTCAACAAGTCATCGTACTTGCCCTGCTCAACAACACGACCCTTGTTTATCACTGCAATGTGATCAGCATTCTGAATCGTGGAAAGCCGGTGCGCAATGACAATCGTTGTCCGTCCCTGCGCAGCCTCATCCAGGGCATGCTGTACGAGCTTCTCAGACTCGCTATCCAACGCCGACGTGGCTTCATCCAGGAGCAAGAGCTTCGGGTTACGAATCAGCGCGCGCGCAATCGCAACGCGCTGTTTCTGTCCTCCCGAGAGCTGACCTCCCTTCGCTCCCACAACTGTGTCGTAGCCGTCAGGCAGGGAAACGATGAAGTCGTGGATGTTGGCCTTGCGCGCGGCCGTTTCCACCTGCTCAAGAGTCGCGATCCCATTCACAGCTCCGTACGCAATGTTGTCGCGAACAGAGAGGTTAAAGAGGACGGGTTCCTGTCCAACCAGGGCCATGTGAGACCGAAGGTTGGAAAGGCACCACTCTCGGATCGTGCGCCCGTCGAAGAGGGCCGCGCCGTCGTGAAGATCATACCAACGCTCTAGGATGGCATCCCATTAACATAATATTTGCGCCAACCATCAAAGACGATCTCACCCATGATTCCAATAGAGGTACTCTTGCCGCATCCGGATGGTCCCACAAGGGCAAGAGTCTGTCCAGGCTGAGCCTGAATGCATAGCCCTTGCAAAACGGGAACGTCTGGTCTCGATGGGTAGCGGAAAACACCATCAGCAACCTCAGCCAGGCCCATTACATCTGCAGCGAGAGAAGTGGCTCCCTCCGAGCTGGTTGGGTTGATACGAGAGGTACGGTCCAGAACGTCAAAAATGTTCAGGGCGGCGAGTTTGGCTTTCACGTAATTGGGTGCCAACGAGCTCGCTTGGCCTAACGAAATGGCAGTGAAGATGATTGCGAAGATAACCTTGAGGACATTGGGCGCCTCCATCAACCCAGACTGCACAAAACGAGACCCCGCGTAGAAAGCAACGGCGTAAGAAAGGAAGATGATGGCCTGTCCGAGCCCAAACCCGATCGCTGCAATAAATCCACCGCGTACAGCAATGCTGTGTGGCTCCTTGATATTAGCCTTGTATGTGTCCAAGAACAGCCTCTCCTTGGTCAGAGTCATGACGGTCCTGATTTGGTCAATAGCCTCGTTTGCAATGTTAGAGGCATCTACAAAGTGTAAGTCTCTGCGCGACGCATGATACAATCAGTCGGACTAACCATCGTATGCTTCCTTGCTCTTGGACCCGAATCCAGTCAAAATGCTCATTTGAAGTTGTCCCGCGGCAATCATGAACGGCATAACGCACAACACGACGAGCGTCAGCTGCCACCCAGACACAAAGGCCAAAATGAGACCACACAGGATACCGGCGGCCAAGTTGACGGCAGTGGCCATGGTTTGACCCACAAGGCCTTGCACTTGGAATGCATCCTCCGCCAACTGGCCAGTCAGAATACCTGTACTGTGTTTCTCATCGTCAAAATACGCCATTTCTTGTTGAAACAATGGAGCGATGAGTAATCTAGTTCAAGAACATTGAGTACCAAAGTACTATTTCTCACCTTGACGCAAGAGCGCCTCAAACGTCCGACGGCGAACCGTGAAAACAAGCTTCTCTCCCGCAACACCAAAGCACGAAATCGCAAGAATGTTCACCACCAAAGCTCCTAAGGAAATCGCAACAAACATCAACGACCAGAAGCGGATTCCGTCATTCCTTTCGTCGTCGTTCGGATTTCCAAACACAGTAATGACTTGGGAAAAGATCTGTCCGTTATGAATAAAGAGCACGTGGACCATTTAAGCCAGTGGCACGCTTACCAGCGAAAACAAGGGAAACAAGATTCCATTTCCCGCAGAAAATACGGTCCCCACAGCCAAAAGCCACCATTCATTCGCATTCATGCCGTACAAGCGCCCCAGAGGAAGACTCTTCTTCAAACGTTCTTTCTCAACTCGCTTCTTCTCCTCCTCCTCCGCCTTCACCCTCTCCCGCCGCGCAACCGCAGCCGCCTTGTGCACATCCGCGCCCTTCTCCTCCTCCACCGGTTCAAGTGAAATCGCAACGGCGTCCCCTTCCCTGCGCATGTCCGCCATAACAAACCCATCCGCCTCCTCTGGCATGGCCACCTTTTTCATAGAAGGGCTCGCGCGCCGCGCGGCGGCGGCGGCAGCGGCGGCGGGCGTGGCTTCGACGTCTTCCTGAGCCTCGCGGAGTGCCTGGGCTTGTACAAGCGCGGCATATGCGCCGGTACGTTCGAGAAGTTCGTTGTGTGTTCCTTGTTCGACGATCTCCCCCTCCTTCATGACTGTACGGGAAAGTTTGATATGTGTTGACGAGGTAAGCACACGGTAGCAAAGGGTGACGACCAGGCCACACTTACCGACTATCAGGTTCGCGTTTTTGATGGTAGACAAACGGTGCGCAATCACTATTGTCGTGCGGTTCTGGGCGGCAGAGTCAAGTGCCATCTGTACAATTCTCTCCGATTCCGTGTCCTAATTCATGCAAAAAGAGACAGTTCAAGCCGCGGGTCAAGGAACAAGCACACGATTTCCTCAACACACGCACCAATGCAGATGTGGCCTCATCCAACAAGAGAATCTTGGGATCCCGCATCACAGCCCTCGCAATCGCAATCCTCTGCTTCTGGCCCCCGGACATCATCCCGCCCGACTCCCCCACGCTCGTGTCCAGTCCTTCCGGTAGAGACTGAATGAAGTCCCACGCGTTCGCGATGCGGCACGCGCGCTCCATCTTGGCATTCAGCGCAACCGCGTCGTACAGCGACTCGGGGTTGCTCTCGGCCATGCCCAAGAGCAAGTTCTCCCGCACAGAACGGTCAAACAGGATCGGCTCCTGACTCACGATGCCAATCTGGCGGCGCAGCCAGCCCACGTGGATGTCGCGGATGGGGACCCCGTCCAGCGTGATGGTGCCGTCCACAGCGTCGTAAAAGCGCTCTAAGAGCTTGACGATGGTGCTCTTGCCTGATCCGGAGGCGCCAACCAGCGCAACGGTTGTGCCCTCCTTGATGTCCAGCGAGAATGACTTGAGGATGGGCACGTCGGGGCGCTGCGGGTAGTGGAAGCCCACGTTGCGGAAAGACACAGCGCCGACGCAGGTAGCGGGCTTCACACCCTCCTCCGAGAAGGGATTGATGGGGCTAACGCGGTCAATCGTTTCAAAAATCTTGCCAGCAACTCCCTGCGCGGCGCTCATGGCCGCCAGCGAAGGGCCCATCATGCCCAATGAGAAGGCTCCGATGATGATGGAGAAGAAGGTTGAAATGACCTGCCCACCCGTCATGTCGCTCGGAATGAGGTGCCCGCCGTACCAGAACCCGAGCGAGTAAGTGGCGAAGATGATGCAGAAGGCAGCGCCGGTCGCGACGGCATTGGTGATGCTGGCGCGGATCCCCAAGTTTTCAGCGAGTTTGAGTTTTTTTGTGTAGCGAGCGAGTTCGCGGTCTTGGCCACCGAAGGAAGTGACTGTGCGGATGGCGCCGAGTACCTCTTGGGCAATGGCACCAGCTTCAGCGTATGCACCGGCTCCGGCGTTCTTTTGGTTGGAAAGCTGTTTGTATGGTGAAGTTGGGTTAGTTGGCTTTCGATGACGTGGAGGGTTGTCGCACCGACTTTCCCATCAAAGTTGCTGCGCCACCCAACAAAGGGAACGCGCACGAGAGCACCAGTGCAAGCTTCCAGCCTTTGGCAAATGCAATAATGAAGCCGGAAAGAAAGGCAGACGAGGACTGGAACACGAGGGCAACTTTGTCTGAGATACCGTCTTGAATCTGGACAATGTCTCCACTCATGCGCGTGGTGACTTCTCCAGTTTGTGTGGCATCAAACCAGGCCATATCCTGACGTAGGACAGCTTCGAGGTACTCTTCGCGCAGACGCTTCGTCTGGTTTTCCCCGGCCCAGATGAACACCGCCATCTGGTACCAAGCGGAGACTGTAACGACGACGCCAATGATGACCAGGTAGATGACACCCTTGACTACGTCATTGTGCAGCTTTTCTGAGTGTGTTGCGTGATGGGGGCGTACGTCAGGATTCTGGGGACAGGCTCAATCTAATCAACGGGGCTTACCGTTGTCGTTTGTGTAGGGATATGTGATGAGACTCTGCATAATGTCTCCGAAGACTAACGCCATGATAGGCTGCGACATGCCGGTCAGACAGGCGGCGAGGGCACCGGTCGCCATCAGAACCTTGTCTGTCGTTGATGCGTAGCGGAACAGTGCCAACACCGACACCTTTGTCTCCGTTGTCTTTGTGGCCAGCAATGCAGCTGCAGCCGCAGACGACTCGTTCGCGTTGCCACCGTCTGCCGCGGTGTCGGTCTTGTCCCTCCGCTTGTGCGTGCTCGTCCTCTTCATGATACTCTTCATCTTCGCTGCGCTTGCTTCCGTCCACTCTGTGTGCGTTGGGAACGCTTGGTGCTGGAGTCTGGCAGGGTTCGTTTTCCAGTAATAGAAAACAGAAATGCGTCAACGTCAGCTTTTTCAAATTCACAACACTCCCATTTGTCACGACCCAGTCACTGCGTCCACGTGGGCCACTAGGGCGTGGAAACATCGTCTGTCGCCTCTGCGTGCGAACTGTCAACAACCTCTCTGCGTATCTTCTTCAGAAATATCTGAGAAAAAGTACACAAGCACACCCAATAAGTTAACTAAAAAAAAAAATGTCCTACAAACGGGTGTATGTTGGTGAGTATCTCGTTGGCACCGACACTCTCGAAGAGACCGGTTTGCTAACAGCGAAGGTGCTAGGCAAGCTGCCGCGTGATGTGACTGAGAAGGAACTGCGACGGCTGTTTGACGAGTTTGGACGGATCAAGGAGATCCGCGTCCTCGTCGGCTTCGCCTTCGTCGAGTACGACGATGCTCGCGACGCCCGCGATGCTGTCGAGAAGCTCGACAACTCGCGCTTTCTCGGCGAGCGGTAATAGAACTCATCGTCGCATGATGACGGACAACAAACGTTAAAAAACAAAAGCATCACCGTCGAGCCGTCCAAGGTTCAGCGCGACGACCGCGATCGTGACCGCGACCGCAGACGCGACGACAGAGGCGCAGACAAGGGTGACCGCTACGAGCCCCGTGGGGGTTCCGGAACTGCCAGAGGATCGGGGAAGAACCGGCTCAAGATTGAGAATCTGCCATCAAGAATATCCTGGCAGGTGCGTGCGTCCCAGTCTAGGTCTGGGACCTGTGCCCACGGAGTTCCCCGACGCCTCCTCGCCTCATTAAACTGGTCTTCGCCGGCTTCGCTCTACCCACCCTCCTCCTTCTCGTTCTCTCTTCCCGCAGAGTGGCTTGCTTTCTCGCTCTTCTCTGTGGCATTCCATGTTTGCCCAGATGGCTTGTAAACACCTTCCTCTCTCTTCCCCACTAGACTTTGAAGGACCTTATGCGTAAGGCTGGAGAAGTTACTTTTGCGGACGTGGACAGAGACGGATATGGGTGAGAGTGTGCCGCAACTGAGTGTGCGCACGTTTGACCCTGCACCCCGGTACAGAATCGTCGAGTTTGCCTCTGTTGACGACATGCAGCAGGCCATCAAGATGTATGATGACGATGAGTACGAGGGTCGCCGTCTCATTGTGAAGGAGGTAGTCCTCCCCATTCAAAGCTTCGTTGAGATTTCCCCTCCTCTTAAACACTCGTCTCTCTATCGCCTCAGGACCGCTCCTCGTCGTCCTCTTCGTCTAGGCGCGACGACCGCGATGACCGCCGTACGGACCGTCGCCGCGACCGCGATGAACGCAGCCGCAGCCCTGAGCCGCGCTCCTCGCGCCGCCGGTCCGCGTCTCCCGCACCGAGGGACGCCGAAGAGGAGGAAGAGCAGAAACGCGCCATGGAGGACGTGGTGGAAAATGACGCGGTTGACAACAGTGATGATGTGCGTGAGGAGCGGGATGGAGCAGGCGACCGTCGCCGTGGAGAGGAGAGAGAGGGTGACGACGAGTGAAGGACGTTTTTTGTCGTTTGTATGAGGCGTTTGTGTTCTTCCAAATGCAACGTGTTTTTGGTTCTGCATATGCTTTCGCTCTCCGCGTTCCTTCTGCCTGTTTTCACATACGTGCTTACTTTAATGTGAAGCAGCCCTCTTGTTCTCTGTGGATTCCATATCCAGAATTAAACAAAATCTAAGAACCAACTACGCTATTTCGAAAGCACCCTTATCCCTTCTCAAATAATACGCATCCCGAGGCTCCGCAACCTTAGCATTGTCTCGATAGTATCCCACAATGGTCCCCACAACGCGAAACCCATTCGCCTCATAAAGCCTCCGAGCCCCCTCATTCCCCACGTGCACATGCAACACGAACCCACGCATCCACCCATCCGCTTCCGCCTCGCACTTGTCCACCAGCCGCCGCAAGAGCATGCTCGCGACCCCTCGCCGACGCAGACCCGCATCGACCCCAAGCACCGCGAGATAAACGTCGTACACGCCGTGCGCGGTCACCGGTTCTTTCCGCGCCAGCAACGCGGCCACCACGCGCGGGGGCCCCACGGCGCCCCGGGTATCGAGGAGGAGGAGCGAGAGGCCGCGAGCGAGCAGAGCGCGTTCGAAGAAGGGTGCGTCGTAGCGCACGGGGAAGGTCCTGTCCGCAAAGGCGCGAAGGGGGGCCATCATAGATTCCGTGAGGGACTGCAGGGTCAGGGTGAGGCTGGTGGTCGGGGCTGGCGAGGCGTTGTGTCGCGAGTTGTGGAGGAGGTCGGGGACGCTGTGATCATGCGGGGCGGGCAGGCTACTAGATCTGGCGGGGAGCGATATGAGGATTGGGAGGATGGGTGTTTGGTGGCCGGTGGAGGGAGCGGCGGTGGCTTGAAGTGAGGAACAGCGTTTGGCATCGAGGGGCGTTGAGATTACTGTAGATCGGATCAGGCTCCTGGTGGGAAGATCCTTGCTGGCGAGGGCGATGGAGGCCCATGAGGTGCCCGCTGGCTTGGGTGGCTCCATCCCCTGTCGGTCCAGTTGCAATTTCCAGGCACTGAAGGCGGATACACTCATCAATGGCATTATTCAATACCAAACCGAAAGAGACATCAATACAACACAATAGCGACAAACACCAATGCGGAAATGAGCATAAACAGACGCGAGATGAAGGCCTGCTGGGCAACTACCCGCGCCATTCGCTCATCCTGCTGTATGTTCCCAAATCCACCCGGCACGTTCCCAGCCCTTCCTGCCGCACCAGTCGCCCCGACGCCTCCAACACCTCTTCCAGCCAAATATTGAATCCCATATCCTACAAGTGGCAACAGCAGACCCAAAGGCCCAAACCCTGCACTAAAATGCACGTTGGTTCCCCCCATCTGAAACTGCGCGCCTGGCAGCCCCCCAAAAAAGGGATGAAACCCAAACCCGCCTCCCAGTCGCGGGATGGCCTCGGGTCGCTGTCCCGCGGGCCGCTCGGGCTCGTCGGGCACTGTGTTGCGGGGGTCGATGGTGCGTCCTTTTGCGTAGATTGGGATCAGTTTGTCCTTCTCGATGCCCGCTTTGCAGACGGGGCAGGCGTTGCTGGCGCGGTTCCCGCTGGCCATCCAGCGGTGCAGGCAGGGCCAGCAGAAGAGATGGCCACAGAGAGTTACAACGGGGTTGGAGGCCATATCGAGGCAGATGTTGCATTCGTACAGGCCGCCTTCTTCTTCCTGTGCGGTTGGTGGCACCTCGTTGTCAGCCCCGGCCTCAACTCCTGACGATTCTTGAGATAATTTTGCTGGCTCTTTTTCCGGCTTAGGTGGAGGATTCGTAGAAGAAGAAGGGTGGGAGGCGGTGGAAGTGGAAGATGGGAGTGTTCGGTGTCGCAGTCGAAGGTGGCGATCACCAATGTCAGAAGGCGCGAGCGAATATGGAACGCTGATGCGTGGCGGAATCTCCGTCACAGTCTCAGCATGATCTTGCGCGTTCGAGTCTGTGGCAGAGGGGGAGTCGTCATGTATGGGTGCTGGCAATGGCTGCATTCCTCGTTTGGTTCCAACTGGTTCCAAACACGTCGAAAGGAGATTTTTTTAAAGGACGGGATATAAAAAAGCATTTAGAAGGATTTCTGCATCGCCTGCTTCTTCTCCTTTCAACCTAATGACCTTCATGTGGGTTACGACAATCGGTGAATAAAACCCCATCCCCAACACACAAACTGGAAAGGTCGGAAGCCAAAACAGCACCCTTCATCTGTGGAAAATAATCAGGCAGAGTTAATCAGTACAAAACACCTTTTCAGAAGAAATGGCGCGAGGTCCAGAACCCCAGTATTGGCTTTGCTTGATGGTTTCAGCCGAGTACCCTTGCAATTATAACTACAGAAGGCCCGGTTTTTTCTACTGAATGATCGGTGGATCGGCGGCTGTCCAGAAAAATCCAATTTGGTTGAGCCAGGAAGCCAGAAAATGAGAAGAGGATGAAGCCCCATGGTTTCAAGTTGGTAGGTCAGTGTGCTCAAAAAAAAAAAGGGCGTTCTCAATATCAAAGAGGCGAGTCGCGATACCCTCGGAATCGGTGTCCTCTCCGTGACGTTCAAACCTGGCGACCTTACTGCATCTTTGGAATAAAGAAAATGCTGTAGTAATGTAATGGTGCCATTCCTTTGTTACAGCCTTTTGCGAATACAACTTTTTCTCACCCTCACAAGCCGAATTGAAAAAAATATATCTGAGGCACATGCAAGAGTCCTTCGAAGTTGACGCTTTCCGTCCACCCGCCTCTTTCATAAAGGTATCTTATTAAGACATAATCACAGGATTGTGTCTTATTTATAATTAGGCGTCGCTTGAGAGACAGCAAAAGGTGAAGGCGATCCGCTCAAACACAACGGCTTCAAGTCCACGTGTCGCTTCAAAGAGTCCGCCCCCTTTAACAGCTCTGGAAGCCACTACGCGGCTTAAACTCAATCTCGGGCCGTCTTCTTTACCTTCTTCGCCACCAAAACATGAACAAGTCATATCCTCGCTTTCGCGACCAGAGCCTGAGATCCAGCAACCCTCCGCCCTTACAACGCCGTCTAAAACAGCTCTTCAAATAGCAAAACTTAAAGCCGCGCGAGAGTCGCGTCGGGCGGCGGCGGCCCAACTACTTAAGCTTCAGTCTGGACTCAACGAGAACGAGCGCGAGACACGCGTCTATCGTGACGAAATCTCGGTTTTTCGCAAGAGGTTCAATGCAGCCCGGGATCAGATTGTCAAAAGGGGAGGCAGTAATGTCTCGTCGAACGAGGACGATGCTAGAATAAAGGTGGTTCTCAGGAAACGACCGCTCAGTAAGAAAGGTGAGAAGACTTAATCCAAATATTTCCTTGTAACATATACCCTCTAGAGCTCGCGAAGAACGCATACGACATTGCCACCACCCGAACAGGATCTTTCCCAAACAGCCATGTCTACATTCATGAGCCAAAAGCCCGTGTTGATACGTCCAAGTATATTGAGACACACTCCTTTGTTTTCGATCACACTTTTGACGAAACTTCAACAAACGAGCAAGTTTATCTTGCCACTGCCCAACCATTGGTTCAAAACGTGTTTGCAGGAGGAATGTGTACCTTTTTCGCGTATGGGCAGACGGGTGAATGAATGTTTCGTCGTCTTCGCGGAACCAACCAACTAAAAACAGGAAGCGGGAAGACTCACACCATTTTCGGCACAGCTACGGAGCCAGGAATATACCAGTACATTTGCCGTGACCTCTTTACCCTGGGTTCTGAATCCTGCTCCCTCCGTGTCTCCTTCCTTGAGCTCTATGGCCCCAAAATTAGAGACCTTCTTCAACCGCCAAACAATGTCACACTCTGTGAAGACAAGCAGGGTTCCGTTCAACTTCTCCACCTACATGAAGAACTCGTCACGAGCCTTCCTGGCCTCCTCGCCATCGTCGCGCGTGGCCGCGCTTTGCGTACGACCCGTGCAACTACCACCAACGCCGCAAGCAGCCGCAGCCATGCCATTGTGCAGATCCGCCTATCCGGAGGCGGAGTTCTTAGTTTAGTTGACCTGGCTGGTAGCGAGCGTGCGAGCGGCGAGAGACGAGACCGCCTCGTGCAGAGTGAAGCAGCGGAGATCAACAAAAGCTTGTTGAGTCTCAAAGAGTGCATTCGTGGGCTGTATCGAAAATGCTGCGGATTTGGAGAAGCAGAGGGTCATGTGCCGTTCCGGGGCAGTAAGTTGACACACATTTTAAGAGACAGCTTCTTGTGTGCGAGGAGCAGGACTGT
Organism: Chytriomyces sp. MP71; assembly: GCA_025201725.1. NCBI lineage: Eukaryota > Fungi > Chytridiomycota > Chytridiomycetes > Chytridiales > Chytriomycetaceae > Chytriomyces > Chytriomyces sp. MP71. Next base: position 38,684 of record MU614769.1, read on the forward strand.
GATGGTTGCGACGGTGGGCCCTGGGAACTATTCAGTGGAGCATACGCTGAATACGATGCGATATGCAGATCGTGTGAAAGAGCTTGGCGGTGGGCCGTCGGGTGGGATTACAGCGAACGGAGCTGGTGGTACGGCGGATGAGTTGTCGACAGTCATTCCAGTGAAGGAACACTTATTCCGGAAACCAGAGAGCATCGCGTTGGAGGAATATCATGACAATCTGCCAGCACACGAGGAACGAAAAGAAGGGCGCGAAACAGTGTCGCGTTTGGATGTGTACGGTGATACAGATACAGAGGAGGAAAACCCTAAGCCGAAGAGAATGCCACAAGATCAGCCTCTTCAAGAAAGCAATGTGCCGCCGTATGCAGATTTGAATCCGCTCCCGAAGCTAATACGGCCCGCGAAATTATATGTGGCGAGCAAAGTAACTACAAACTATGATGTGCCGACCCAAACTCTAGCTTCACATGAATCAAACCCTTCTGAAATTTCCAGTGATGAGGAGTCTTTCAGTTTCCGCAACGCCAGTGGTACTGACGACGGATATGACTGTTTCCAAGACGCGCTAAGCACGGAAGACTCACCATCATCTCAAAATGAAGAAGAATCACATAAACAAGATGGGAGATCCGATAGCGTAAGTCGGTGCAGTGCCGGAGGTGCGACTTGCGATGATGAAGACACGGACGAAGCTGAGTGGCGCAATTACTGTGACGATGGAGCTGGACTGGGGCTTAAACAGCGCCACATAGTATCCGTTCAAACTCAGTTTCTGGAAATGGATAATTTACTGTTGGAGCGGGTGAGAAGTGGAAGGTTGGGTGTGGGCGCGTACGCCACGCAAGCTGCCGCATTGCTGACACAGCGGCTAGAGTCGTTGCAGCGAGTCGCCTCAAATGATTGACTTAGTTCTTTAATTACGAAAAGAAAAGGTGTTGGCATGTTGTGTATAAGTTTTGCGAAATCGTCACGCAGTTTCAGGCCTCGCACCACCAGGACCCGCCATGGATTCTTACCGCAGTGGCAGCTTCCGTCCACGCGGCGGCGGCACGTTCCGTCCGAGCGGCGACCGCGAGTACCAGCACAGCAACACGTTCGACGGAAAGCGGATGCGCAAGGCGATCCAGCGACGCACAATCGACTACAACTCGGTTGTTTTTAAGCATTTGGAGGTAAATAAAAGGCGTCCGTTACAGACCGAACGAATAAAGACGGTCGGATCCCGTTTGATGTGAGTAATAAAACGGACAAAACAGAACAGGATTTGCAGCGACGACCGTGCCGAGCCGCTCTCCGCACAGCCCGATGAGAACTTTGTCATTGAGATCCCACCCGCGTTCT